>JAAGNO010001321.1:35666-54596 GCA_033439905.1 Ceryle rudis | reverse complement strand
GTTAAGCTCAGCAGTAGTTATCACAAGAAACAGCGAGGCCAGCATGTCCTTGAGCTTGTAAATTATACAAATAACAGAATGTTGTGGTTGAAGGAATGAGGGAGTAAATTGCAGCTGTAACAGCAAGGGGGTTGGATTATGAAGATGTACCCTTTAAGCAATGAACCAATGAGTAACGGATACGTGTGCCTATTAATAAGGTAACTGTATAAAAGCACCCTTCTGATCTCTAATAAACGAAGCTTGCTTACCGATCATATTGATTGCCTGCACCTTCCCTCGCCCTCCCGCAACTGCTGTCCTTTATAGTCTGTGTGGTCTAACAGAACATATATATTTTTCTGTCTTTTAGAAGTTGTAAATACCGTGACTTAGTGTCAAATAACTTAGAGATGAAGAGAGCACCCTGAAATACTATCATAAAGATACTTCTTTTTGTCCAGAGAGGATAATGAAAATGTAACTTAAATACAACATTCAGGAAGATGAAATTTTAAATTCAGATTATAACTGCCTTTCTCTAAATCAAATAAGATGCTGATTCATTAACATGGATGACTAAGTGCAAGGGCACAAAAATCAACTAATCAGTTAAGCAACAAAAAGATTTCAACCATTACAACAAAATAATAACACATTGTAAGTCAAGTACAATACATTGTTTATGTTGAATGTTCCTGAAATAAATGATTCACATATGGGAACAGAAACATTTCTGTATCAGTCAAGTGGAGCTCTCCAAAAACCTATCCTCACTTGATACAAGGTTATCCCACTGAACCTGAGCTGAACAAGTGCTAGCTAATTTCTCTTTTTAATCTTAAATCATGCTCGGTCTTTCCAGTTAGGAAAGCTACATATTGAGAAGAGGGGGCTATCTCTTACAGCTTCTCAGAACCAGAATTTCCTACCATTAGAACAAGACCTTTAGCCTATGATTCAGTTCTAAAGGCTTCTCTGGGAAGACACATATAGAAAAAAAAAAACAACATGGGATAGGATAGTTAATATTGCCTTGGTATCCACAGGCTGCACAACTTAGTGCTAGTTCTTGAAGTATTGTTCACTCCTTGTAACTGAAGTACCAGTCAATCGGTACACAGACACTTTGATACCTTTTATAAGCTAAATTCAAATGAGCAGACAAAACTGCTTTTAAGATCCACAATACGACACAATATTACAATCCACAATATTACTTCTACAATACGACAAAGAAGTTCCTATTCACTTTCCACTTCAGCTATAAATTATTTCACATGCTCCCTCATGTTCTGTATTTTTAACAAGAGATGGTTGTTAAAAAAAAAAAAAACAAACACAAACAACAACCAAAAAAGAGGGTTAGCAATTACCCTTTTTACCTTTTGATTAATTACAAGGAAGTTATTTCAGCCAAGAAGAGTGAGAGTATATTTAGTATTCTGCTTCTTTTTTATTAACTTGATTTCACAGAATATTTCCCCCACAGACCCATTACTACAGTGTTCTTTATATGCATGTTTTAATAATTTATTTATTTTTTTTTTAGGTATACCATCAGTTAAACAGTTAGCAAAAGTCTTTAAAATCAAATATGCTTGTACTAATGCAGATCCTGCCCTATCAATCCTGCCTGCTAGAAACAGGAAAGGACTGTCTCTACAATGAGAGCTCAGCGTGTGATGCAACAAAGGCAAACAGATGACACAAGAAATACTTTATGCTGTTTGCTGTAGAGTTGTATTCCAGAGAAAGAATATATCTCACTGACTGCACAAAATATATTTTAATATATGGGATTTTTTTTGCCTGGACTAATGCATGTAGTGTAGATACCAAAGTGGTGTTTCTCTTATGAATTAGACCTAGTAAGAGGGCACTTGTAAACAACCAGCTTGCTTCAACAGATGCTGTCTTTGCTTAGTTTTATAATAGGATTTATACAGCCTTAATTGTCATTCAGATTATGTCATTCTGAATTTAGTTCTGGCATTCTTGTAATACTCATATACAGACTGTCATAGTTTAACCTCTGCTGGCAGCTAAAAACTCCACATCCACTCACCCACTGCTTCCCCTCCACCCCCCTCCTTTGGGATGAGAAGGAGAATTGGGAAGAAGAAACAGGTGAGACCCCAGGGGCTGAGATAAGGACATGTTGACAAAACAACACAACAAAAGAAGGAAACAACAGTAATAATGATAGTACTAATTAAATGATAGACAAAGTGAGTGATAGAAACCACAAGGCTCTACACCTGCACCTGAGACACCACTTTCCATGCTCTAGCCACAAGCCCAAGGCACAGGCTGGAACAAGCTGAAAACAGGCACGCCTGCCCTAAGACAGCCCCTCCCCTTATAGGGGACCATGACATCAGTATGAAGTCAACTGTCCCACTGGCCAGTTCAGTTGTTTATCTTGGCTGTGGCCCCTCCCAGCTGCAGCCCCTCCGCACTGCTTGGGCCAGCAGCTCTTTCTGGTAATTAACCCAAACCCAACCCAGGACACAGACTTAGGCCACTTATTTCTAATTTTGTGTAATAGGCTCAGACCTGCCAATCCCAGTTATAGGAGTTGGTATTTTGGAATAATTCATCTCTTATCATTTTTACTTAGAAGGGAAGCAGAGTTTAATCAACTGGAAACTGAGATTTCATATCCTTTGTGAAGTTCACTGTGCTCCTTGATTTCAAACACATATTTTATCTTGACTTCATTATTCATTTCAAGAGACAAGGCAGATTCTGTGGTCTTAATTCAATCTGCTGCTGTTAGCCAGCTCTGCCAAGCTGTATTACATAACCATACATTTGGAGCTATCTGTTGAGGTTTCTATTTTAGGCTGGAAGAATGGCAGTCAATCCCAAAGATATTCTTATGGTACTTTTTGGTTCCTTCCTTCTCTGATCTCTGCTGTATTTCACATAGCTGAAAATCCCACAAAAAGGATTCTGTAAGAAGTCAAGGATGGCAGAATCTGCTCAATTTAGGATCTCTCGGATTACTCCAGAATGACATTTAGTGTTTGCAGTCATCATTTAAAATATTTTTGCTTTTAATTTGTGTTAAATCCAGTAAAACAGCCAAGCTCCAGTGTTTTCTTTTCCAGACAAGCTTAAACTTCCCTAAGTTTCATGCCCCATTGTTTCCCTGAACTACCACAACCCAGTCTTCATTCCATTCAGAACAAGGGAAATACGAATAAGGGAGTGGGTAATTTTTTTTTCCAAGGGCAGCAGAAGAAAAGCAGTTGTGTTTACAGAAGGCTGGTGCAGAGAATTCCTGAGCTACAAAGTAAACTTTGAGACTCATTAGGATAATTATCCATATTTCTCCTTAGCAGAGGTATCAGAACACTTTGCAATGCAAGTGTTTTGCTTGCATACTCACAGAAGACATTTATTGTGGAAAGAAAGAGGAATAACACAAGTTTGGTTTGCAATTCAGATCTGGATTACATGCATTACTTTCTATATCCCAAGCTCCTCCTTCTAAAAGCAGGAACAATTGTCCCAAATTATAGCAAACCTTTTAGACAACAAAAGACAGTTCCCTTTGTGTTTAGTTCCAACCGAACCAGTCAGTAGGGCTTCTTCTGTGGTCTTCAGCAGGAGTGGAAGTTTTGGTGTGCTAGGCAACCTTCAGTGTTGTGAAGCTTACTAGGATATTGCAACAAATTTTGATATTTGAAAATAACATCTGCAGAGTCTGTGTCTTCTGTATGTGTCTTGGCTTTCAGCTTATTTTAGTCAAGGAGAGAAGCAATTACTCTCATCTCTGGTGTCTATGTGGTTCATGGCATGATTTCTAATATAGTAATTTGGGCCATAAGTGGATTAAGATGGTCTCTTACCTTCTGAGCTGAGAATACTAGAGCTTTTCATTATAATTCCCTTGGTCATTTATTAGGTTTCTGCCATAAAGTTGCCTTTCTGGAAACATTAATCTGTCTCTACAATGGGCAATTCTGCTTGTCAGTAAGCTGAGTTGTTTGAAATCCTCAGGGTTTTCTTTAATAAATTTTGCCTAAAATGTTGTCTTCTGTAAAGACCTTAATACATCTTATTCTATACATGTTGCCAGTTTCAATGAAGGTGATATTTTTTTATATCTATTAAAAGCCCGCACCTGTTAGCATATTAAAAATGCTCTCAAATTCAGTAAACAAATGTGTAACATTTACCAATTTACCGCTATCGATACAAAGTCATTAATTAGATATCTTTGTGAGAACTAAGAAGTGCATATTGCTACTATAATTATTCTTATCAACCTAGATAACAGTATATTAGGAGATTATATTAAACAGCTGATCAATGGAAACTAATGAAGATGAATGATTATAAGTGTCTTCATTTTAGGTGGTTCTTTTTTCCTGTTCTCTAAATTTTCTTGCATTATTTCAAAACAACACAGAAATAATCACAAATTATGACTTTCCTTATAAGTAAATATTTGTTGGGTTTTTTTTTTTTTACTCTCAGTTAACTGATAAAAATCTTGATTTCACAGAGCAGTCATGATAAAAGTCTCTTTAACTAAAAAAGAGTAATTAAGTGGATGAGTAGATTCCTAAATTTTTGAAAAGTAAAACTCATCACATAAGAAATAAAAAACAAAAGCAAAGCAAGATTTGTGCTAGATTCTTCTGCAGTTAATATTTTTGGTCATTGTAGAACATTTCAAATTCAAGCAAGCAAATTTGGCTAGATGGATGCTGACATGCATAATAATACTTTCACCTCTTAGTAATACTATATATGCAAAATCCTGTATTTTTGTGTATTAAATAATAATCAGGGAACTTGGTGTTACAATTAAAACATTTATTTTCAAAAGCTTAATTTGTTGCTAAGACTGTATATAATATCCATTCTTACTGTTCCTAAAAGACTCCTACTAAGTTTAATTCCTGGTTCCTGTTCAACACGGTCCAGTCTGACTTAATTCAATTCAGGTCAGAATGTATTTCTCCTGATATACTTTGAGATGAGCAAAAAGAAATGATGGCTTTATTGTTTTCTTTTTAACACTTCCCAATACAGTAATTGCACTTTAAAGCATGGACCTTCATGTCAAGATATATGCTGCATTAAAATATTATGACAATGCTGTAAGGGCTCACAGGCCATTCTTCCTTTCTTGGAAGATGATATATTCTCCTTTTATATTTGAAATATGAGGTTACCATAAAAAGAGACTGAGAGCTACTGTTTTAAAGCTCCAATGTTTGAGACAATTGGAATCACGCTATAAATTCAACTCAGTATTAACATTTCTATTCCATCCCTCCCACTATATGTGTAAGGGCTGTAGTGCAAACAAGGTGTTTTCTTCATTGAATCTTGATATATATCTTTTCTATTTTACTGATTCCTCAAGTACCTCTTCTGAAATGTCTCAGCTAATCACAGATCCTAATTATGACTTTAAGATATGCAATTCATGACACTTAAGACATTTAAAATGAATGTCATTTAATAGAAGACTTACTGTCTCATTAGTGGCGATAAATATGCATGATCCTAAGCGTTTTGTATTCAGGTTATAGACTCAAAACTCGTCCCTAAAGGGTGCCCTTAATGGAAGTTCTTTTTGGATCAGCAGCGTTACAGATAAAAACAAGATAATAGGTTGACGTTTATACTTTTTCATCTTCTTATTCTGTACCATACCTGTCAAAAAAAGTTCCTGTTGTTTACTTTTGGGGTTTTTTCAGATTTCAGCAAGACTGTGCAGAAACCAGTGCAAGTCTGTTAAGTAAAAATTGAATAAAATCAGCTCCTTAGGATTCTCTTCGGTTTACCAATATGGCTTTCTACAATGTTCAGTACCACAGCAGGCAGTATGGATTTCTTACAAGAAATTTAATGCCCATATTGAGGTCTTGCAGTTTCTATATGTAATATGATTCTCCTTATCATCTATTCTGGGTGAAAATAGTAGTTATTAGCTATCCTGGATAATAAAGAACTAGGTAAGATACCTTACTGAAATAACCATAAAGGCCTGGGAAAAAAGACTTAGAATTTTTTTCTATTTAGTATTTTAATGATTTCTCCAGTATAGAAATGAAACACAGATTGGAAGAAGCCAGCTTACCTGTCTGGCTTCTCATTTCATAGGTGCTGAGCTACAACTCCCTCTACTCTCTGCCAGTCCACATATCTGTACAGCAAGATGTGTAAAAGACCTCAGCTGTTTTCCCCACCTGCACTTCTACATAGTGACCTGCATGGAAATCAGCATCACAGAGATGCCACGACAGGAAGTTCTACAGGTTCAAGGTTATCAAAGGTGTAAGATCTACCCTTGCTTCCCAAAGGTTGTGTAAAGCTTAAATTCTCTTCTGGTACTATTTGATATCTTCTCCCAATTTTTTTTTTTTTCCTTTTAGAACTTTCTTCTTTGATGTCTATGTCAGAGACGTGACACCTAACTCGTCCTTGATTTTGCATTTGGTTTTAATCATAGAATCATTGTGGTTGGAAGAGACCTTTAAGATCATCAAATCCAACTGTTAGCCCAACACTGCAAGGGCACCACAAAAGCATGTCCGTCAGCACCACATCTACACTCCTTTTAAATATGTCCACGGATAGTGACTCCACCACATCCCTGGGCAGCCTTTTCCAGAGTTTGACAACCCTTTCAGTGAAGAAATGTTTCCTAATATCCATCCTAAACCCCCTGGCACAACTTAAGCCCAATTCCTCTTTTCCTACCACTTGCTACCTGAGGGATCAGACTGACCCCCATATTTCTCCAACTTCTTTTCAGGTAGTTGTAGAGAGTGAGATGGTGTCCCTGAGCCTCCTTTTCTCCAGGCTAAACAACTCCACTTCCTTTAGAAGACAACAAACCTTCACCAGCTTCGTTGCCCTTCTCTGGATGCACTCCAGCACCTCAATGTCCTTCTTATAGTGAGGGCCCCAAAATGGAACTCTAAGGTTCTGTCTTCTGAATATCTTAGAACTGTAAGATAAAATAAGTACATATGAAGTGGTTAATGGTATTAATAATTATGTCTATGTACAGGGCTGTCAAGAGGAGGAAGAGAAGAAGAGGAGGAGCATGAGAAAGAACTTTATCATTCCTGTTAGCATCATCTGAAACAATACATGCCCACAAATTACTTTGTATTCCTATTAAGTCAACTAATTGTAAAATGCAGTAAGCAGCTTGTTAGACTCTTGGGACTTAACCTAGATTCACTAAGCTTTTGGTACATTAAAGACATGATCAGATATTGTTCCAAAAGTGGGCACAGGTGAAAAAGAAGCACAGCTTCTACTACCTCAAGGTTGTATTTATTGAATCCAATCTTGAATTGTGTGACATCTCTGAACAAAATAAGTAGAAGTGAGTTTAGATAAAGATCTTAGTGGCTAACTTGCTTTAATTAAAGATGTTTCAAAAGATAGAAGACTCAGGAGCAAAGAAGAGAAAAGAGATGTGCTGTGTGAATTATCAGGTAATTGCTTCAAAGATAAACTTGTAAATTTTTCAAGTAGCCTGACTAAAGCCAAATAAAAATTTGTTCACAGGATGTTATTTGAGTTCATTTTTTATTACTTCTACAAGTGTGATTTGGCAATACATGAAGTTTGTTCTAGACTGACAGTTTTAATTATTTCAGTCTGAAAAGGTATATACAAAAGTGGCAAAGATCACTGTTTAATGTTTTTCAGCTGAAACCATAATTCCATCACCAACAATATCAAGCAACAAACAGCTTCTAAAACTAGCAAGTTCATGCTTTTTTTCCTCCGGTTGTAAAATGTTTAAAGAATAAAAAAAGCTAATGTAAGCAAGAATAAGAGGAATAAATATGTTGATGTTTAGAATATGGCTGTAGAAATGGTTGCAAGGCTGTAATGAAATGCGAGTCCTGAAATGCTGAAGACTTCCCAGAAGAGACCATGTGCACAGGACCTGTTGATACTCAGGCTGTAGCAATTTGAGATGCTGCTCTACACTGCATGCTCATTCCTTTGCCAGAGTTTCTTGCCTGTAGCAGTATTGGAAAAGAGGAATACATATCCCTGGACATATCCCTGCCGTTGCCGGTCCTGGGAAGGCAATCAGTAATTTTTCATTCTCTGCAGCAGCAGAAAGATTACTAAAATAAATGCAATAGACATCATGAAAGCAAATGTCTTATTCTGATGGTCAAGATAAGTGACAAGAGACTATTTCTACCTATCATCTTTCATGAATTCTCTGGGTTTTCTTCCTACCTTCATTACTTAGTAGACTATTTTCATCCCATTGCTTCATTCACCATAGCTTAAAATCTCACAGCTCTTCCTGAGACTGCTCCTGATGTAGCCTGTTAAGCAATTGTTTCTAATTCTCTTCATAACATCAAGGTTAATTAGAGTTTTAATTAACCTTTTCTAGGCTGCTGCCAGGTGGGTCTTATGTCATTACAGTGTGCTCTCTCAGATTGTATGTTCCTCTTCTCTGGAAGCCATTGTGAAATATGACAGCTGGAATCAGTTGTCAAAAGTTGTGTGGAGTGAAAAAGAATTACTAAAATGGTGTGAAAAATAGAGAAAGAATCTTTTAAACCAAGAAGAATAGGAGGAACTAAACTTCAGAGAGGTTTATATTCTGCAGTGTGGCTCCTTTCCTGTTTCATCCTGCTTTGCAAAGGAAGTAGGAATTTACTTCTTGCTCACATGGACAGGTTATTACAGAATTTTCCTACTGAAACAGGCCACATCACAAACCACTGTTAGGCATAATGAGGAAGAGTAACACGATGTCTCATTCCCAGTATCCTTTATCTGGCCCTATAGCAGTGGTAATCATACTACACCAATTTAATCTTCCATACCAGATTTTAAGTCCAAGTGGATTGAATAAAGTCATATAAGGTGTAGAGCATGAATAATATGGATTTCAAACCATGACTAAATTTTTTTTTTTTTTTTTTTTTTTATGGCCCTGTTGACATAGTGTGTCTAAGCCTAGAAAAAACAGAGAAGTAATGGAGTGAACAGAAGTGAATCTGCTCCCCTTACTCCCCTACCTCACAGATATATCCCCCTACAGCTGAATTCTAGGGTAAATATCACATCTGAAACACTGTATTTCTGTATGTCTGTATTTCACTTCTGGATGTTTAGTCAGCTCAGAGATAGTTTGGTCTCTAAAAGTCCAGTGTTATATAGACAGGGAAGGAATCAGTGATACAATATGAAAGATTACAGACTATGACAAGGAATAAAGTTACACTTGAGCCCAAAATTTTCAAAGCTCTTCTGAAGCTCAGTGCCTACTGTATCTATTATGCAACAAAGAGAATGGCTTTTCAGAAACATTGAGTGCTGAAACTTACTGAACTCAGAAAACTGAGCATCTGCTCCTCTAGCAATAATGTTACTGATTGCATATCTTAAGTATAACGCTGGCTTTAGGATACAGCTAGAGTTTCCATTCCTAGAATGGAAATGACTAGCTTTAGTGACTACAAAACCTGAGGAGAAAACATCCTTTTAAGGAAAACAAGAAATCATTCTTGAGAATACTTCAGACTTGCACAGAGTATTTAATAAGTGGATAATAGTCTCTAACAATTCTCTTACAGTCAAATATGTCTTCCTAACAACATCATTTGTCTGTTACAAGGTGAAAGTAATTCTAATTTTTGCATAGCTAACATTAGCATTATAATAAATAAGTGTTCTTGTACATATTTATGAATATCATTTTCATTCTGACTATATTATTTGACAAATTATGTTTATCAGAGATTCAAGTTTTTTAAAAAGTTGAATGAAAGCACTACGGCAATTTATATTAGCTCATGCTGTGAGCTTCTGGGATCATTAAATCATTAAATGATTTCTAGAAGTCTCTATGGTTTGCTTTAATAGGACTGACAGAAACATTTGGAATAATGTTAATTAGATTGTGTAGTTTTCCCTGTACTGTGTTCAGCTCTGTTCTGTATTGTATTATATAAGGGACTATGACTCATAGTACTACTTTGAGAAAATTATATTTGCTACTTTAAACTTGATATATCTGTGTAATCCATTCTAAGACCTACCCTGTCATAACAACATACTGGTTCAGAACAATGGCTGAAGACTAAGTGCATAAACGTTTCTGCTGGTAGCTTCTTGAAATAAGACACATTGAATGTAATTTTCAAAAATGAAACACGTGATCGATGCTGTCGTTTGAAATATATGCAGACTATGAACATCATTTCCACACCACTGAACTTGAGCAGTTTGCATTATTCAACACATGCCAGATGGAAACCGTCTTGCAGCCAGCTTTTTCTCACACCCTGCAACAAGTCTCATGCCAGCTTTCAAACTGTCCAGTTAACTAAGTAGAAAGTAATTTGCAGTGTCCTAAAGTTTCACCTGATTGTAACCCGTGTATCATTTCAACTGCCATTATCGTTTCATCCAACTGCTTCATTACCTTAATCTAGAAAATGTTGGTCACGGGCAGCTGTGTCCTGTGGTGGGTCTGTTGGAACAAGCTGTGTCCAGCATGGGACAGCCCTGGCGTCTCATGGACACCACCCCTGCAGCACCTTGCTGCCATTACCTGGGCATCTGCAGCCAGCACAGCTCCTTAAGAGCCCCTAACGTCTCAAAGAAAAGGGTTTTGTGGTAGGTTTGTGCACAGATAGTGGTGTTTCTGTTCAGCATCCCCTCTGAATAAAGATTAAGCCTTATATTTTATATCCTATTAAAAAAAAAAAAAAATATTCCAGGCAGACAAAACAATCAATAAACTCTTCTCCATTTACTGTTGTAAAGTATAGTGTTGATACTTCTCATCTTACATCACGAGCATACTGATATTAATCTTTTGAAATAAACATGTATACTTTAACCACCTTTCCTGTCTGCAACAAAAGTCTAATTACTTTTTGTTTCACAGTAATGTCTTTCCTTGAAGAATAGTAGCCTTTTGGCCTGGTAATACTCTTAATCTCCATTTTTCATAATAGCAAATGGTGAGAGCCTCCTGATAAGTAGATGATGCAATTAAGGCTACATTTCTTCACTACAGTCCATGGTTTTGTTCACAGTAGACATGCACATTTTATGTCACTGAAGATTAAGTATTATAGTCTTTTCCAATGACATTTGTAGCTAAGCACATTAATATTAAAGGTCAATGTCCCTTTAAGTGGATCAATAAGAATCTTGACAGTATAATATATTATCATAGTTTCTTACCATATCAGATTTTGTAGGGTTTGATTATTTATTGTCTTCCTCTTTCTCATTGCTCTGTTATATAGTAAAGAGAGCAGAACACAAGAAGACGACTATTCTCAGAAGAGCAGCACAGAACTGTGGTTCCCCATGGAGTGAATACGCTGGACTTCACTATGTTCCAGAGGTGGCGAGGTATCGGGAAGTGCAGACACAAAATAAATCCTATTTTCTTATACCATGAGGACACATGTGATTGTGGAACCTCCATCCTTGGAGTTTCTCAGAAGAGGACTCAAAGAGGACTTGAGCAATCTGATCTAACTTTAAAGTTAGATCTAATTTTAAAGCTGGCCTTGGTTTAACAAGTGGATTGCACTAGAGAACCTCCAGAGATCCCAGCCAATCGAAATTAATCTGAGAGTCTATGGTTGAACAGATTGCATCCCAGAGATTTTTGTGTTAACATGTTACTATCATGTAACAGGACAAAAAAATAGCATACTACCAAAAGCACTTGAATAGTTGTATGAGAAAATTCAAACAAGTAACTAAGTCAATGCACAGGCAAATCAGGCTAAAAGCTGCATCTAAATGCTTTATAGAGGAATGTTTCACTGCATCAGTCTCACATAGTAGCAATGTATAATAGTTTTCTAATGCTTTTTTTATACCTTTAAAAGGTTTCTCAAAAACAGTGTATTATTTTGTGTTCACTCTTACTTCCTTCCTAATTAAGGATTAAGTGGAGGAGTTCAGCTAACCTGAATTTTTTTATACTTAGTCTGAAAATGAAAGTTCCTGGTAATAACTAGAGAGCAGCTTCTTGAAACAGCTTTGAAAGTTCAGTGTGTATATATATATATATTTTAAGTAGTAGGATGCAGAAAATATTTTTACAAAATGCTGATACTACTGTCACTATCAAAAGTTTATGTGCCTCTCTGTAGCAGGCTAAAATGTCTTGAGCATCATCAGTGGGAGTGCCTATTATTCTATCAACCTGAATATCTGAACCACTTAGTAAGATCATTACTTCAGCTCTGAAAATCTGTGTTGGTTCTTCAAACAATCACATAAGCTGCATTGTAATGGCATCACAGAGCCCTGGACTAGAAATCAAAATATACAGGATCAGGATCTCAGGACCAAGATCTCGTCACTATAGCTGGGGCTGGACAAAGCCAGTCATTCAAAAAGCAATGCTTGTAAGAAGCCCTGTAAGGGGTGAGGGAAGTGGTAGGATCCATCAGGTCTTCTGCATTGCAGGGCTCCTGCCTGCGCATGCAGGAAGTGGTCTGGAGTGGTGATACATACCTGGTTTGGAGGGAAACTGGTCTCTGGAAAACTCTTCTGATGGTTAAAAAGTAGAAAAAGTTACGGTTTTGAGTTTTGTTACACAAGCACTTTTTTACATCAGGCACCTAAGAGACAACCTTCAAGTCAAGCTCTCTGAGAAACACTGATTATTCTGTAGAAAAACAGATTAATCCCAACAAACATTGAGCTAAAAGGGAGTGGCCACTGGTAGCAAAACCAGTCAGAAACAAAGTTAATCAACCACTATCATTAAATCATACCACTTAAATGACTTTTGCTGTGAATAGGTGTCAAATAATTTTAATAACCCTTTCATCAAACTTTTCCACTGGCTCTTAGGAATTCCATGCAATGAGCAGAAGGATGACAAGAAACTAATATAACTTTTAAAAGGCTTATAATGGTAGGAGATAAGAGCATAACAGATTTCACGTTGCAGGTGAGACTCAAATCAGAATTGATGGTATAAAGGAGGGGGTAAGGATAGTGGTGCTTATCTAGTTTTCTTTACTTAAACTTATTTCAGTGGTAAAACTATATCCCATGAACAGGTCTCAGCCTCATTTTTAACAAGTTTGTTCTTTTTTCTCCCCTGTAATGCCTACAGCAATATTCCCACTAGTAATCCTCACTGTATTTTGACAATAGAAAATGAGTCAAATATCCCTCTACTTTATGTTTTCTTTTCTCTTTTTATTTTTTTTTTAAGGTCACAAATAGCTTAAACATTTCTGTCTTAAAAGCCCATCATGAACATCTACAGAATATGTTAATCAAAAGAAAGAGTATTTTTCAAGAGGTAAACTTATCTGACACTTGGTCTCTTTCAAGAAACACAGCAATTTAAACCAATGTTTTGTGTTGATTCTGAGTGGATGATTACTTCCAACAAGTGCACACTTACAATTTCCAGCTCATTAAAGATGCTCCTCTACTGACCAGAGAGAGCCCTCAGACAAGATTGCAGAAGCATGACCCAAACATTTATCCAGATCCGGAAAAAAAAAAATTAGGTACAGAGAGAAGAACTCGTCTATTTGTGATAAAGGCAATTTTCTAGCATCTTGTACCATTAAGACACTTTTTGCAGGGAATATATACTTGGCAGCTACTGTCTGCTACTGTAATTCTTTTATCAAGACTCCCAGCTGATTCTTGGAAAAGGCTTAAAAAAGAATAATAAGCCTTACACCAATACATGGCTTCATAAAATACAGAATGGTGGTCTTGGGATGATATGGACAGGGATGATATGATGGTGATACATACTATCAGCAAATTACATTGAGACATAAAATAACAGCAACATGCCATAAATCCATGCTTATGTTGGATGAAATTCACAAAGATAATCCTTGCTAGTGTTGCTGCTTGTTGTTTGTAATTCCCTCATGTGCAACTGAATGCAATATCTGATAGAAGAAAAATTAATTTGACGACCAAAAGAATAACTTCTGAATGAACAGAATCTTTCCAGGACTACAAAGATGACTGATTGTGTGGTATCTACCACACTCTTTGATTAATTAAGATATATTTCTTTTTAATGTTGCTCTCATACTTGCATCCAGTCATAATGCATAATTTGTTGATCACAAAAGTTACATTTATTCTTTCAAGTATCTCAGGGTTTGGTTTTACCACTTTTGAGAAGTTTCACTCTCTGATTCCCATGTTACATGAACATGTTCAAGAACCTTGTACTCTTTCTGAATAGCCTGCAGTATCAACGGGCAATTCCATTAACACTACCCACACATCATGTCTCTGTTGTTAGTAATATATATCATATCCTATCACTTCAAAAACTCTGCTTCTGACACTGCAGGGATGGATCATGCTGATCTGCCTTTGATTTAAGGCCACTTGTAGAAGAATTGACCACTGTTTGTACCAGAAACCATGAGAGACACAACATCCTGAGGCTGATGGTAAAAATATCCTAGTTTAGACCAAGGTACTGTTTGAGAGGTATAAAGTTTGACTATTTGTTTTGCTAGTCTGTTAAAATAGGTGAAGCCAACTTAAACTATCTACAAGGATTTTTTTTGCCACATCACTTTTTATGAATGATACTCTTCTGTCCTGTCATCTGCGGAACCATCAGTTAAAGATCTGAGGAAACATGTAACTTATCAAAAATTGACATTTTGTAACTACTGTGGTTTAGAATTTAGTAAAGACAAATGATCAAATTGGCACTTTTACATTACCTACATGAATAAGTTTGAAAATCAGCTCCTAATAGTCACTTCTCCTTTCCAACTAATCTTGTCTGCATTTCAATCCTACTACGGCTTTCATTTTTAAGTAAGGCTGGAAGATTAAGTACACTAACCACTTCTTTGGTGGCAGCATCTTTTCTCTTTTATGAAAGACTGAACAACCTCAACATTATTTGCCTCTCTTGGGCAAGAGATAAAAGACTTCTCTTTTTATTTTTCACTTACAAGTAATTTCTGTCTTTCTAAATGTTCCCTCGTCTCACTTTTGAAGAAATATACCTTCACAGCATTTTTTCAGATTTAAATGGATTCATGAATCCAAAGATCCCTATAAGAATTTCACTGTCTTGAGCAAAAACCTGTAGCTACTCTAAATCCTTTCAGTTTAGAACTTCTCAATTATAAAAACCAAACAACAGGAATGTATTACAACTTTAATATTCCCTGATGGTTTCATAGTGTTTAGAGTTAGGCATACTAGTATTCTCAACATTGCTATTTAACTTGTGTTGAGCTTCCAGAGTTCTCATTTCAGTGAAGGAAAATGAATCGCATCAGAAATCTTTTACCAGATATGCACACGGATAATCAAAAATCACAGTAATGAGAAATTGCAATTCACAGTAAAGATAAGGAAGTGTATTTTATTGTCTAACAGATGGCTTTCACAAAAAAAAAAAAAAAAAAGAAAGCTAAATACCATGGGGGTTTAGGTACTTGATCTCCAGAGGTATCTAATAAAATTATCTAAACAATTTAAATTGCCACAGCTTTGGCAAACGAAGACTGCAGACAAGCAAAACTGTGGTAAAAGCCATTGAGGAAACTTGGGGTGGGGGTCAGGAAACGAGTGAGAACCAAAGGGATCACAAATCTTCAGCAGTCTTGAATGCTATGCAGGCAAAGGTCTCAGCTGGAGAGAGAGATTCCCCAAATTTAGCCTGAAGAAATAAGGAGATTGAGAAAGATTCAAAACTCTTGTTTAAGGCATGTGGAATGCTGATACTTAGTCCAGTAAGCCATGCTTCTGGGAGTAAGCATTTAATCCATTTACAAAATTTGTTTCTGGATCCAAATTTATTTAGTGTATTAAAAAGATAATCCTACCTTAGTCTGTCAGATTCTTTTCTGGCACTAAATAGAATAGCAAGTGCTGGTAGACATTTTCAAGTTAATATTTGTCAAGATTTGAGAGAGGTTAATGAATTTTAAAAACACCTTCTGTCACTACATGTACCTTTATTTGGACGTATAAAAATCAGAAACAATGCTTACAGTTCTTATCATAAGTGTTAAATGAGGAGTTAAGGGCTCATTCTAGTCTAATGTTGGTTTATTAATACTCTTACTTAACCAAGGACATGAAGGAGCAGGTAATATACATTATATGACTTGCATGTGAAACACTGTTGTGAACAGCCTTTCCCTCATCTTTTGAAAATATGAGATAATAAAATGCATTTGTATAAATAAAAGTCACTTTCCACGCTGACTTCACACCCTGGATTTTACATTCAGCTATAGAAATTTAAAATACATATGTAAAATCTCTATTCCCTTAAATATTTGTTTATTTTTAACCTTACTCTTTTACACAGACACCTATATTCTTTCCAAGTCTTCTGGTTGCACTCATCTTCAAACGCAAAGTGTTGCACCCAGGCTAATGTGCTAAATTCCATTACATGACATCTGAAAAGAATCCTGTAATATGTATCAGTGCATGTTTAATGGAAACACTGCTCCGTACCTTTTTTTTTTTCCAAGCTTTAGCATCTGTTGTGGAACATTTGGTGTTTATACGGAACTCCCAGTTAGCAAATGTTATGAGTTTAATAAGGTCATTAAAAAATGAGTGTTTATTGCAATGCATAATTTACAAAGTTTTAGCATTTTGTCTTTAGAAGACTTCTGTAGGAGAACCCCGGCAGGCAAGAAAAGGAAAGAATCATTAATTAAAATTTGTTAAGGGGGTGAAAGAGTAATCAATGACCTACTCATTCATATTAACATGTGCTGTTCACATAACCTAGAATGTGTCATATAGTTAAGTAAATAATTAGTCATCTCACCTTGGCTGAGGACAGTCAACATATTCATCTGAGGTTTACTCTAGACTTGCTTGCTGTCTTCTCGGAAGCAGGCTAGCTAACTGCAAGGAAAAGGAGAAATGAAATAAGGAACTTGCCAGGAGGACATGCTGAGGTAGGAAAACTAAATAGCCAGGATCTTAAGTTGGTTGTCATCATTTCCTTATGAGCTAAAGAAGGTCTTATATAAGAAATAAATAAATAAATACAGCTGTCTGCAGTGTAAGAACATATTTTTTTTAATCCCCGTCCTGACAGAATACAGGGCAGGATTTTTTTGCCTTCCCCCTGACTTACTACCCATTAGATATGGAGTTCTCAGGAACAGACAGGGAAATCATTCACCGAGCTAGAGAAGTCTGGCTGTAGGTAAAATAACTGAAGTTGCCAAAAGGTAGAGAAGGCTTTTGGCAAGAAACAAGAGCAGGAACACAGTGAGATTTAGGAATCACCCAGTATCAGGAGAACAGCAATATGCAAATGACACGGAGCAGCTTCTGAGGATTTGAGTGGTTGGAAATGTCTGTATCTCACCTGTAAATTCTTTCCCTCCACATTCTAAATCTTTTGTACTACTGAAGTATAATTCACTTTATATATTAGTGAAAGTTTGGAGCATTGTGGTTTTGGTTTTAAAATTCTGTATTTATTGATTAATACAGTTGCCATTTAGAGAACAAAAGGTACTATCAGTTTTGAGACTGAAAAACTAAGGGGAAAGAGTAATACTTTAATGGAAAAATCTACAGATTGTCTGACATAGGGCAGGAAAAATGTCGTACTCTAAAATGAGACTGACTAGAGATCAATATATCAGGCTCAAAGACACAGGAAAGTCACACACACACACAAAAAAAATAGATTGGAGGGGAACAACAAAAGAACCTTACCTGGAGAAGGATTCTAAAAAAGAGTACATAAAAGATGGGATCTGTTTGTGTAATGTAATTGCTGGCACTGATCACTGTGTGTAGGAAAGGAGGAAAGACGGCCTAGGAATGAATGCTGGTGCATTGAGTAGCTGTCCAGATAGCAGATCTGACCATGAAAATGTATGATCAAAGAGGTATTCTTATGAAACTTTAGGTTCCAAGGAAGAGTCAAAATTAGAAAAAATAGTCCCATCCAAATCCAGTCCACAAAAAAATACAAGTAAGAGTTTCTATTTTCTATAGTAAGGCAAATAGAATTTGCCAAGTTTTTATAAAACCATTTATTAAGAACATGAAAGTTCTAACCAAAGAGCCTGATGCAAATAACTATCACTATTTGGAATGTGATCTAAGGGATGAACTGGTATACTCTAACTGAAGCTTGATGCGGTGCACTTTATCCCCGAAAACAATAACAAGACAGATACATTACATTAATTTGCATGAGGGAAGGCAAAGCACGATATGGTTTGTTCTTGCCAAAAATAAAGCCTGAGGTTTTATTTTAGGTTCTTCGGATCTCAGAAAATCCTGACAAGAGAGGGATAAAACAGATTTTTCTGTGCTGAAGAGTACTTTGCAAAGCAAATCTGTAGTCCTACATGTTTGGGTTTTTTTTCCACTACTACAGTCCAGACACAGATTAAATGAGTCTTTTTTTATTCTTAGACACCTTAGGAAATGAATTACTGATCTCATTACCATTGTAAAAACCCTTGAGGAAAAACAATATTAACTCTATTGATGCAAGGTTTCTTTCCAGAACTATCTACACAGTATCTGGGATAAATACTTGGTTTGTGAAAAATAGTGTAAAAAGGCTTATCTCTTCAAGCAGTTAAACATCCTAAGAGGTTTTTGGGACCAGAACTTTAATTCTTAAACATTGCCTTGAAATATATATCTGGAAGCATCTAATTTCAGGTACAGTGGAGAGGCTGGCATCCCTTTAAAATATTGTTGTGATTATTGTGTTATACCTTCTATAACTGCCTAGCCAATGATGGGTTGAGATTTAGGCTGACTGCTGATCTAGGGGGAATTAGGGTTAACGCTGACAAATTTGGTAGGTGAAATGGCTCCGTTAGTGAATGAAACTGTAAAAAAATCTCATTTGCCATCTTCTGGTTCCTTTAAAAGCAGTTTAACTCGCAGAAAATACCAAGACACTATTATAACCAC
>JAAGNO010001321.1:0-27001 GCA_033439905.1 Ceryle rudis | reverse complement strand
AAAAGGAATCTTATAGATAACTTTCAGGCTAGATGGAGGAAGCCTTGGGGAAGAAAAAATATCATCCAGAGCTGCACTGATTTCCTGCATCTTTGCCCTCAGTCTATTACTTGACTAACATTCTTAAATTACTTTAGGGTTTTGTATAAAATCCCCAACAGATTTCACAAATTCTAAGACAAAAAAAACCCCGAAACAAACCCAAAAAACCCAAACACACACGCATAAAAACCAAACCAAAACCAAACAAAAAACCGCAAACAAACAAAAATTGTACATGCCATATTCCCTAAGTATTTCTACTTACTCCATTGAAAGGATTCTCAGTAACGTTAATAAAGCACCTCTAGATTTTCCATTCAATCTGCTCATTACAGCTACAAAATATGACCATATATATTTCCTTTGTGATTTTCAATCATCCCCTAGGTAGCTGATAGTATCTTAGAATGAAATAAGATCACTTTCATCTACTACTGCTACAAGTAAAGGACAGAGAAGAGCAAGCTAAACAAAAGAATAGGAAAAAAACAAAACAACCTTCTGTTCAAGATAAAGGAACAATAAGTAGGTTGAACTAAACCAGCAATAGTTCCCTACTGCATGGTTTGGGATTTTATCTATTTGGTTTTTAAGGTTTTGAGGGTTTTTTTAAAAAGTTTTAGCATTTGAATCTAATTGAGAATTTCCTCTCAACCCCTCAATTACTGTTTGAGAACAATAATTGAACATGACATCAATGAGAGAGCTAACTTATTTATACTCCTTTGGGATAATTTTAAACCAAGAAACTGCTGCATAATGCTCTGGCTTCTAGTTCACAGAAAATGGTTTGGACTACATTTTCCTGTCAGGCATGTGGTGTTCTGCAAGACAGCACAAGGAAAGGAAAAGGGGATGTGATGCAGGGCTCTTTTGGATCTCAGTAGGAAAGGTCTGGAACTAAATGGCATAAAGACAATAAAAAAAGAGGAATATAGACAGGGAGTAAATCTTTTGTCCCAGATACTGGGAACCCAGCCTCTGTACAGCATCTCAGAGACCCAAGATGGACAGACCCCCAGACTGCAGGGGTTTGGACTAGATGACCTTTAAAGGTCCCTTCCAACTCAAAGCATTCTGTGATTCTATGATTCTATGATTTTCCCACAGCACACTGCACAGATCCCATCTGTGCAGAGATTCAGCCTCCCTCCCATACCATTGTGCTTTTTATCTTGTGTGAAAACCCAAACCTCTGTATCTTCTCTTAATAGGCTGGAATGCTATCTCTGTCATAACATCCAGCAGTGTGCATGGAAGGCTGGAACAAGGTACTCCAGAACATTCCCTTCCAGCAGCTGCTTATGCCAACACGTGAGATTTTCAGACCTGATAGAGCAGACCTGCCCAGGATCATTAACTCCTTGAATACAATATCTTCTCCAAGCCTTCCAGTACAAATGGATTGAAACACTGCTTATTTCAAAAACTGTTGCAAATGCAGCTAATGTATGTTATCTGTAGAACATCTGTACATTGATTTGAAATATACAATTGTGTGATCAGTAGTAGCAAATGAGAAAATATAAACCAGCCAAATTAAAATTCGATGGTACAAATGCAATGCTCTAAAGGAAAAGAAATCCTTCAAGATAAAAAAACCCCAGAATATTTAGTAGGTATATAAATACAAAAAAGGGTAGAGAAGAACTCTGAGAAATGAATGGTGTGTTAAAATGCATGAAAATCCAGAGCATTTACTTACAATAATTATAATTCAAACACTATTAGCTGATCACAGCTTCAGCAATGGCTGAAACAACTTCAGGTAAAATTTCAATCGGCAAGACAACAGCTTGAAATCATGCTGCAAATTTTAGAAGTTGTCTTTCTATCTTCATTCTTTTTTTCTTCTCTGTACATTTACTGAAGTTGTGTGTGTATAAAGATATAAAAAAATGCATTCCATTTTATACCCATGTACTTGGTTTAAGTGGTCATTTTCTTATTCCATAAATAGGCTGCAATGACATAAACTTATTCTCTTTGTGCATTGCACCATTTTACAACAACTTAACTGCTTTTCTCAAAAGGCCTTCAGAGTTACTTCTGAAGGTCTGTGGAGAAATCAGAGCAATTGTTCTAGAACTTTTATATTCTACCAAATGTATATGCTTTTTTTCCTGCCTCTATAGAAAGCGAATATGACCTTTTGTCAAAAATGACCTTTTGTCATTTTGGATTTTGAAAGATTCATACATTGCATCTGTTTGAAATAACTTTATTTTGCATTCTACCACTGATAGCATTTATATATGAAAAGTCTTTAAAATAGGTGTGGTACATTGTTTCAATTTTAATTACATGTAACATCCCAGCACAGACAGAGGCACCTACATTAAAAAGCAAAGCAACCCAAAACTTGTTTTCTACTTTGTTTTGGTTTGGTTTTTGGCCAAGAGAAAACATTCTCTGTTTCATAATACTGGAATTTCTTTTTTTGAATATACACTCAATAAATCACGCATAAGTGAATGTTCAGACACTCTTCAGAAAATATTCATGAACATTTATCAGGTTGTTAAAATCACACATTTATTCCTGACAGTTCGTGAATTAAAGGTTCATAAAGGTTTCATTAAAGGGTTCATGACCACTCATATACTTGAAATATCTCATTCTATTTTCATATACTTATATGAAATATGTATGAAAGATCTCATGGGGATGTAATACCAGTTTAGTAGACAATAAAAGAAAGATTCATAGTGACAGTGGTCACATGGCCAGTAGTACCTTACAGAGTTAAAATATAATTATCCTTTAACACAACTAATGTCATTACGTCTCTTAGTTCTGACCTTCTCTAAGTCCTGGTGACATTTTTAAAATGCTCAGAATGGTTTATTACACTGTGTCTTAGTTGCTCCTTGTCTTATAACCAATTAAAATATCTAACCATATCTTTTGGTGATGTCAAATACTAAAGTGCTGCTCTGAGCCTGCACATCATGTTACAGCTTGCATGTAGCTAATAGAGAATAGAAAGGTTCAGGAAAAAAAAGAGATGAGGCTCAAAACGAATCTTATTAGTCAACTTTAGTAACTTTACTCATCTGGGAATTATCAAGATGTATTATGCAGCTGAGATCAAGACAACTTCTTAAACTATTTCTAATTTATTCCACTTGGTAAAGGGCATAAATTAGCCCTTTAGGGCTGATCTATGTTTAAGGCATTATGACCCTTACTTTAAATAAAGGTTCAAGAGTTAGAAAAGACAGATTTTCTCAACATAGTGCTGGATTTTAGGAGTTTTAATTCCATTCCCAGCAACTGTGTTATTCCATTTTCAGATATGTTAATTATTCTGTGGAGGCACAAAAACCCCAACCCGATAGTTCCCAGAAGTGGTTTTCTATATTTTCTTCTACTTCCTTGCTAAACAGAGATAAAACACCTCTGTCCATCACAGCAGAATAACCAGTTGGAATTTGTAGATTTCAAAGTACTGGGTTCTAAATTATCCTTACCTGCATGCTGATATCCCTAGAAACAGACCAAGAGGCAAAGTGTCTGTCCAGCACCTGCACCTGAGAACAGTCTACATAAATCAGCTGCTCTTATCTCCAAAGTTATCCACTGCTTCAACAGCTTTTTGGTCATCAGAAGCTTTTCTCAATGGACAGTCTTGACTCCAGATTCTTCTTCTTAGGCAGCTTAAAGAATGTCAAATGGTGAGAAACAGTTATAAGCAAAAAACCACTCGCTCATAAACAAGCAACCTTTGTATGCATTTCAAAGATGAGATCTGTATTAGCTGAAAGCTTCGGTCCAGAAACCTTCTCATTTCTGTGTTTTGAATCAAAACTTTTACTACCACAACTTGCAATCTTTGATCCCCACCTAAAAAGAAACAGGCCTTCCTCCAGTAGTTTTATTTCCCCACATTTTCCAGCCCCATCCTTTGTTACCTCAGCACTTTTTTTCTTACTGGATTCTCCCATCCATGGGCCAACTCTTTAGTGAAATAACTTTTTGCTATGATCACATCATTTAAGATTAAAAGCCTCTCTTTGAGCTTTAATGACTTTAAAAAATCCATTTTCTGATAAACATATATTGAATGTATTTTTAGTAAAATGGATATACAAAGGCACTTCACAAATCATCAGTGTTCACAAATTAGTTTCATAATATGTTAATCATTAAGACAGGAAACAATCTCATAATAGTCATGCAGTCTTCCAGCAAATTAACAATTTCCTCAGCAATGGCCAAAATGATATATAGATTACTTATTTTAGGAGGTTATCTTCTCATTTCTGTGTATTTCTTTTTTCATCTACCTGAAACTAAAGTGAACACTTTGTGACCTGTCAGCCATTTTAATATAGCCAGCTAGGCGTTTAGGAATCATACTCAACTGTTTTGAGTGCTTTCATTAATTTCTGTATGCTTGCAGTTTCTGTATGGGATTAATGAGTAAATATTTTGATCAAAAAATCCTACAGGTGGCTTGAGGTACCACTGCATCATTTCAGAAAACAATTGGAAAGTTTGCTTATTTCAAAAAATCAGAACTTGCATATTTTTGAATAGGAACTGTAGTATAGTATTCAGTCACATGTGAGAAATTTCCAGAGGAGGTCCTTCAGGTATAAGAAGTGTACAACTAATTTTAACAGTAAAATAAGAATTAAAATGTATTTTAAATTATTTTTTTTAATGTTTTTCCTTTAGCTCATGTAGTAACCTTTCTCCTATACTTTGTTTTAGCGTTATACATTTCTGTAGAGCTCTTCTAATAGTATTCAAATGTTGATAATTTTCAACATACGGAACTCCAATAATTCAAACATGAGTGTCTAAACAGGGAGACTCTAATGAAGAACTAATAGTTGTATTATTCAGTGATACTGATATATTCTAGTGATCATCGTGCTAATGCATTACAATTAACGTTCTTCAGTCTTCACACAAGTATGATGGTATTGTGATGTTATCTGAGGGGTTTTTTTTGGTTGTATTTACATTCTAGAAGAGGTACGCTTGTTTCCTAGGAAAAAACAAAACCTTCCGATCAAGTGTAATAATTTAGCCAGGTTTCCTTAGCAAGCATGTTGTATTTTCTGAGAGTTAGGGAAGTTAAGTCTTGTCAGTGAGAAAAGGGGTTCAGTGAAACTCAGACTCACTTTGTCATAGTCAGAGCATTCAGATGAAACAGCTGCAGCTCTGCTGCTGGGGCTTACCTTTTGCTTCTGCTTTGAAGGCAGTGACAGAAGGGACTGGACTCCCCAGCAAAGCCTGGAATCCTGCCCAGAATGGTCTGAAATACAATCAGGTTTGGAATCAGGCAGCCTGAAAAGTGAACCTGAAATGCTGAAGTGGGAGCCTCTTCAAACACACATAGAGGAAATTAAGTGGGAGGTCAGCAGGATTGTCAAGAACAAGGTCTAAGATGGCAGTGGGAGATCTTCAATGTCTGTGGCAGCCTCCAATGGCACAGAACTGCCTAGTGATGCTATGCAAAGTTATAATTAAGCTCTAAAGATTTACAGCTCTGCAGTTTCAAAGAAAGGCTATTAAAAGGGTATATGAGTAGAAGCATAGAACAATGCCATGGCCCTTAACAGGTCAAGCATTTGGTCCAAAGTCCAACACTGGTGTATGTTGGGCAGCCTGATACTGATACCTGTGATCACTGGAAAATACTCTCCCTTTCTACTGTTCAGCTTTTTGTGTCAGTTCTTTATGTTCAAGTTCTTCAAAAGAGAATCCACTGTGTTAGTTTAACATGCAGTTCTGCATATACATATTTATATATACGAAGATGCAGTACTGCACCTACGTGTGCTCAAGAAGGAAAACTATTCCTAAAATTTCTCAAGACTGTTCTTTATAGATATATCAGGTTCCGAAATAAGCAGTGGTACTTTCTTATCTTAAACCAAGAAGAGATTAAAATGAAAATACTACCAATTATTAATAACAACCAAAACAAAGTGGACAGTCACAAGCAATTAAAAAAACAAAGAAATGAAAAAAAAGAAAACAAGCAGTGTCACACAGGACACATAGATACTTAAATTACTTAGAGAAAGAACTTTCTTTCCTTCACTGAGCTGATGTACTGCCATTATCCTGAAATTGCAGTAACTGGAGTTGAGGATCTTGTGTATGTCTCATGTGAGACAATCTTTGCTTTTGCAGCCTACCCCTTTTAAGGCTTTTCTAAAGGATTTAGGTCAGTTCATATTTCACTGCAAATCCTTCTATTTCCTCCTATTTAGGAGGAAGCCACCCTCTTCATCAGAATGCAAGTAGCTTCCCTTCAGTGGGGCTCTTTGGGACACGTGCTGGAGAGTCTTGAAATTGGATTGCCACTCTAGTCTTTCAAATAAAATTTTAAAGACAAATTCTATTAATTCTATCAGTCTCAGTTTACATATTTAAAGATGTCAGCTCCCCAGGTCATGGACAATAGCTGACAGAATCTGTACTGCATGCCTAGTTCAGTTCTAGCAACACTTTTGCGTCATTGCAGTTCAGTATTTTAAAATCTGATTAGTCCTAACCAACCCTGAGCTTATCAGAGACTAATCAAGTCCTTTTCCTCCATTAAAATATTTCAATGGTGTCATCACAGCTGTATTGGCATGGCATTTAGAAAGATAAACAAGACCCCAATTAACTGTAATAAATGCGTTAAGACAAGATAGAGGAGTTTTACATGTCAAAATTTATATGTTTTCTTAAAATGAGGAATAATTCTTTCACTCTGGATTCTTTAAAAAGATTCCTTTCCTAATAAGTTCTATTAATTAGTTTGTGGTACTGATTTAATTTTCTGAATGGGTCTGGGAAACTGGGTTGGTTTGTTTTATTTATTATATTGACAACAATACTTTCACGTACCTTATCTTCCCAGAGTAGAGTGGCTTCGTGTGCATCTGCTCATAATTAATATTTCAGGGCAAATATCTGCATTCAGATCAACTAATTTCTGGAGTGTATTCATTTGTATGGTACTACTACATACTACTAAAGAGGGGTAGTATCATATTAGACTCCCTATGGTAAGTTGAGACAGTCCAAATTCAGATCCTTCAGCATGAATGAAATGTGAACTCTGTAAAAACTATTTTAAAAGTTAAATGCATTACATAGAAAAGACTAAAGTTAATCTATGGCTGCAATACTGAGATCACTATAACAATAAAGGACATGTAGCTTAGAACAAAATAATGGGTTTGGAACAGAAAGATATTTTTCCATTTCAGAGCGTTCTGAAGATTGAATCTATTTGTATCTTTGGTCACAGCTGAAATCCTTCTAAAATTCATTTCAGGACATATAAGAGTGTTCTGAAGCTTATCTCTGATTTTATAACTATTGGTGCAATCTGATTGGGTGGAATCATTCCTGATTACATGAGAACAAAAGGGTGTCATTTTAAATAACTGATCCGGAAACATGATGAGCCTACTGGCACCTCCGATTTCTTTGTGCAATAAAAGTATCGTGATAACAGCTGGTGCTCTTTCAGTACTTGTGCTTTTGATTTCATCTCCACTCAATGAGTATGAAGAGAAGTAAAAATGAGATAAGGACCATTCCAATTAGAATATGATGACTAGAGGGAGAAGTTAGCTATTAATATTTTTGGCAAGTCAGAGGTGAAATTCTATTTCTTCTTTGTGCCCAACTTCAAGAATATCTTCAGGAACGGTTGTTTTGCTTGTTTAAATGCTCATACATGAATAATTTGAACATCAGAGACAATTTTCTGAGGAATTAAATTGTGCAAATAGGATATTATTGTGGATTTGGGCCTTTTTCTTTGTTTTGGGAGAGTTTTTTTGGCTTGGTTTGGGTTTTTTTGTTGTTGTTTGGGGTTTTTTTGGTTGTTATTTTTAGGTGTTTGGGGTTTGGTTTTGGTTGGTTGGTTTGTTTGGGTTTTTTTCCCCTCTTCCCTCCCTATTCATATATATAAAGCTATTTTGTTTGCTTGCTGCAGAGCATCAGGGTTTACTACAAAGGATGTGCCAGAATGAAGCTGGGATCAGCTGCCACTATTAAATTTGCTGTTTGTCAGTGTAGGAATCTTTTCTTACTGTCTACTTCAGTTTGTGTACTGATTACCAGATGCAATCAGTCAATTAAAATATATATATATATATATTTGGGAAGGAAAGGAGAACAAATCATGAATTCAGTTTAGGCAGAAATGAAAAATTGTTCAGTTACATTGAGCTCTCGTGCAAACACTATGGATTACAGTAAGTACAAAGAGGTGCATGAGCACTTGGTAAGCTACAGTAACTAGATCGTAAGTGTGGGCCTATAGATGTTCCAAAATATTCCACCAGTTATTAAACACAGTACTGAGATAGACATAAACTTGCCATATCTGGATTACAGTTTTGGTTCGCATATCTCTTATTTGCAGTAGCAGTCTGCGTAAGTTGCTGAAAAGGTAAGCAATTCTGCTATGGTCATACAATGCATTTTGTAGATGTTTCTTGGAAGATCCTACTATTAACGAGATTAAAAATTACTATTTGTCAGGTTTTGCCATGTTTTTAAGGAAAATTTTTAGTCATGTAAGATAGAATACAAGTATTCTGAGAATCAGTAGAAATTGCTGTGTCTTACTTTCTGATGAATCCTTAAATATCCTTTTTATAAGCTTTATTGTACTGCATGCCTTCACTTTAAAACTCTTTAATGTCTTTTACGAGTGAACTAGATTTCGAACTTCTCCTTGCTTATTCTTTATCAGAAATGGATCAGGTGCCAAAATTAACTCACATATCAGAAATTAATCTGCTTTATTCATATTCTATCTGGATTCATTTCCCCAGAATACGCTACCTAGCCTTGCTGGTATAAACGATCAAAGCAACAAATAATATCAACAGTATAAAGCTTCATCTCAACTTCTTCACCTCCCCTTGGCCTATCACTGTATCATTTTCTGATTCTCTTCTCTTTTTGATGACATGGTTTCTATTTTGGAAATTTTTCCTTCATTATCTTACTTCAACAACAGGTGGATAATTCATATTCATAATGAAGTCTTATAAAGAGCCTACATATAACTCAGTCAAGTGATCTTGATACTGGACAGTGATGCAAAACTATCCAAGCTACAGCTGACGTGATTTGGTAAATGCTTATAACACAGTGCAGCACTGTGGAATGTGCCAGATCACATTGGGAAATGATATAGTTTTATGGGATTCTGTGTCCAGGCCAATAAGCTCTGCACATCAGAGTTTCAATGCATTTCCCTCCATTTTCAGTTCTGAAAATAGCTCTCACTGAGCCAACTGCTCTGCTGGTACAGACATGCACTAAATTATCTCTTAATAAATCAATTTTGAGAGAACTCCAGGTTTTTTTTTTTTCAGATAATTTACAGAGAGACTGCACTTCTTGAAAAAGCTAGCTGTGATAAAATGTATGATCTGATTCTGTAATAAAGGTTCAGAGTCCAATAATATTATGCTAACTATGCTTCACTTTTCTAAGCATCTGATTGATTTCAGTATGAACAAAGGGACATAAATGTGGCCTATTTTGTTCACAGGTTTAAAGGTGGCTCCTGTCAATAATACTTTCCATGTATTTATAAAGCACCAGGTATATATTTTGAACCCCGAATACTTTGTTGTACTGTAATTATTTTTAACATGGACAACAACTACAGTCAGGAAGAGAAATGCCATCAGGGACAAGACCCAACTTTAACAATCAGTTTTTCCATGATATACCAAAATTACCACAGTTGACAATAAAAGTTGAAGTAGACTGACAATTATTTAAAATGATAATCAAGAAAATCTTGCTGGCAGATCACTTATTTCCACCTTGCCAGCTGTTGATACTGCAAAGTTTAAAAAATAATGTGGTTTTGCCCAATTCCGTAATTATAAATTAGTTTCTGCCTTGATCATTATAATATGGGATCCTATGTCACAGACAAGCTGCTACTGAAGAAGATTTTTCAGTTGCTATATCTAAGACGAATTTACAGGAACAACTATTGCATTAAATGTGTTTTGCTCCTATCATGTATAATTCCACAGGAGACACAGAAATACAGAACTGGTAATAGTGAGAGGAGGCATTTTTGATGCAATTGCTGGTGAAGCCAACGATAAAAAAAATAACAATTTCCACTGTTTTTCTCACAGTACAGCATTTAAATAAACACATTTTATTTTGGACCTGAGGGAATTAGAGAATTACAGCTTAGTGTCAACAGGGTAGACAGGGTGCAGAATGAGTAGTGAGATAGGAAGGCAACAGATGGATACCACTGAAAATATTACATACTGAAAACTCTCACTCAGATTTCTTTTTATTTAAATAGTGAACAAAAATATTTGAATGTGTAACTAGTTTAAAAAGTCATCACTGTTTTGGAGGATTTTTATGTTTCTATAGCTTACCTCCATTTCTCCAAGATAAAGGAAATTAAGAGGTTACTCAAAAGTTTGGTCAGAAGGAAACAAACGAAGCAATATTAGACTTTACAATGAATTAGTGATGGGAAGGGGCTATTAGAATAAATTTCAAAAGCTTTTATGTCAAATTCATGTAAATTCAATTTTATCAGATTTTGAAAGTCAATTTAGGGAGTAGCATTGTCTTATAAAATCTCTGCCTCGAAACATAATAAAAAAGAAATGCAACTTCAACCAAGAAAAACTTATCAGAGTTCAACAAATGTTGAAGCATCACAGATGGGATAAAAATTTTAATCCAAAACCACTCTAAAATTTGAACTATGAGGAACACAAAGTCAGCACAGAAATACAGTATATAGTGTTGACACAGCCAGCACAGTTGCACTGCTTGCACACAGCAGAGATGAGAGCACTGGGTTAGTCTTACATTCCAAACTGGAAATTTATTTGAATTAATAGCAGTGTATGTCCATCCTGTAAGGATCTGATAAGAAAGACATTGCTGAACTGACAGGAATTCCATTCAAGGCTTGTATTTCTGTCCTGTTTCCTATCGCACAAAATAGTATCTTGGCAGGTCAGTGGAGGTGGTTTGTCCCCTCCAACCCACTCTTCTGAGACACCACCTGGAGTACTGCAGCCAGTCCTGGGGCCCCCACTATGAGACAGACATAGACCTGGTAGAGTGGGTCCAGAATTTGGCCAGAAAAATGATCAAAGGGTGGGAACACCTCTCCTGTGAAGAAAGGCTGAGAGGGGTGGGGTTGTTCAGTCTGGTAAAGAGCAGGCTCCACTGAGGCCTTATTGAGGCCTTTTGATACTTAAAGGGGTCTTATAAGAAAGATGGGGACAGACTTTTAAACCAAGGCCTCTAGTGACAGGACAAGGGGTAGTAATTTTAAACTAAAAGAAGGGAGGTTTAGATCTGAAGTAAGGAATTATTTATGATAAGGGTGGTGAAACACTGGAACAACTTGCCCAGAGAAGCTGTGGGTGCCCCATCACTGGAAGTGTCAGACTGAATGGGACTTTGAACAACCTGATCTTGTGAGAGGTGTCCCTGGCCATGGCAAGGGGAGAGGACTAAATAATCTTCAAATGTCCCTTCCAACCCAAACCATTCTGATTATATGATAACCATGCTCAGTTTTGTGTGAAAGACATTCTGCTGAGGATACCTCCTTTTCACTGTCTCCCATGCTCTTCCAGAAAACAATTCCCTGGGTGGAAATGTGAGTGGTGTGCGCTAAGACAGTTCTTTTCATAGCTCTCTGTCTAGTTTCACCTGTTCCATTTTCTTCTCTTCTGCTTACTGAAAAACAATAGGGAGCTTTAGTTTTACATCTTTCAAGCAGGACCTTCTCAGACTCATTGCCTGTCTATAATGTGAGAACTAGTTGGACTTTGCAATGTAGGATCAATCCTGCTTCTCATGACAAGGGAGAGGTATTATGATGGAGATCACTACTCCAAAGGCCAGAATATCTTCCAGCAGAAAGGAAGGTGCTAGAGAGGATGCTGTGTTCACAGGTTTCATTTTTTCGTGCATTGAAAGGCAGGTCCAGAGCATGCAATTCCACCTGGGAGGTGAAAATGCCCTCTGATCCTTCAGTAAAACTGTTACTCTAACAAACCACTGGCATTTGTCAGATGAGTGCGCTTTGGAAAAAAGTGAACACATTTGGTGGGAAACCTTCTTTTGTTATAACCAGCAACACAAAAAAAGGTTGAAAAATAACTGCAAGGATACCCCATTGATTTTTTCAATGAGGAAAAAAACGATTGCAGAATAAATTTTTTTTTACTTTAAAGGTAGGAAAAATCAGAAATAATTCTGAGATTTTAAGTGTGTTTTAAAGTACCTTTGATTCTTATTTAAATGATAAGGAGTGGAAAGGAGAAAGAAGAATGAATGTTTCCCAGAGCAACTACCTAACAGGGAAGGGTAGGAAACAATAAATAAAGAAGCAATTTTAATTAGAGTAATTTCCTGCAGAGTAGTGAAGCTGTTGAAAACAAACTATTTTCTCCTTTCTCAACCAAGCTATTATTGGCTTGTGTGAGGTAGGAAGCTGTTATCTTGCTTGGCACGTTCTTCTCCCACATCTCATGTGACTTCATTGCTGTTGACACCAAGACAAGTAGCAGTGAAAGCTACCCATCGTCACATATCTAGTGATGAAGGACTGGAATTCTGGCCGCCTCCTCTTTAAATGTTGTGCATCGATGGTGTTGCATTCTAACATTTCCTTGAAGTTTGTAAACATGAATCTAGTGACTTTATGGAACTACTAAATATGGTGCAGCACTGCCACCTGGACGGCAGAGAGGGATCGCAAGCCAAGAATCTATCGCCATTCTCTAAAAAGGACAAAGAGGAGATAAAATGTGATACTTCTGTATCTATATGGGAGCCTGGTGAGGGTTTTCAGAGTCATTTCACACAAGCACTTTGAGATTTTTTTGAATATTTAAATATAAATTAAAAAAAAATAAATCGTATAAACCGTTCTTTAAACAGAGTATGTGCTCTTTCTCTATAATTTACTTGGAGTTTTAGCACATGTACAGAAGGAAATAGGACCATGATCATCAGTGCTAACATCCAACATGAACATCTGCATCTTATTGCTGCCAGCAGTAAAAAGCTGCCAGCCCAAATAGCTGTAATAGCCAACTCCAGAACACAAAAAAGCCTCTTGCCTAGTTAGATACACCAAAATTTCTTCTAAGCTTTGGGCTTCTTCACTACCAAAGAGTAGGAGGCCAACTTGAACACGTGATGCCCTACTACTGTCCCAGATAGCCCCAACTCCTGTGTCCTGAAATTGCTCCAGCTTGGCAAAATAGTGAAGATACACTCACACTCTTCTTGTGCCCCTAGAAAATAGGCCATCCCTCTGTTCTCTTACTAATGGAGGTCTGGAAAATTCCTGGTCATTCCAACAGCGTTCTTCAAGTACAGGAACAAAACTGAAAAGACCAATCGTTTACAGAGTACTGCAATTATTACCTATTTTTTTCAAAGGAAAAAAGCCCTTTTCAGACGTAAAAAGAGACAACATTTTTTTTTATACTTTGTGTAGAATCCAAAAAAGGAAGACATGTGCATGTAATGGGCATTGAAGGATATAGCATCAATAGCGATTGTACCTGGAAGCAACACAAATATCTGTATGTAAGTATGTACTTATGGAATTATATATGCACATAGTCATGTACCACTACATAGATCTGTATTTTATGTTTCCCTATAACACTAATAGTTTTTCCCTCCTTATATTTGTAAGTATTATAAACCATTCTATCTGCCTGTGAAAACAAATTCTGATGCTCTCAGATTTTTTCCTCTTATTTTCTACTTTCTGCTGAATACATCCTTTCAGGACATAAGAGTATTCTAACACAGAAAATTTTCAAGATAAGTGGTAAGTGAATATTATCAAAAGTAGAAAGAATTCCTGAAATAAATTGCACGTGAGATTTGACACCGAAGAAGAAACCCCCAAGAAAACTTCACTGCAGCCAAAACTGAACAGAAAAGTAACTCTAAACAAACCACAGAAAATGAAACCACTACCCGTGCATAGCATGAACACTTTAGAAACTCAAATTAAAGCAATAGGTAAGTGAATGCCATTTGGAAACAGAGAGAATCCTTTGGTGAAAAACCAAACAAAAACAAAAGATAGTAAGCTTTTAAAGCCATGATGTATTGAATCAAATAATGTGATGATGCACATGAATTACGATAACCAAAATCACATGAATTCTAAAAAGATATCACTGGGGTTGACCTGAGCTGTCAACTGCCCTGAATACCAACGGCCTTTTCCCAATAATTTGCAAGTCCAATTTTTTCCACATTTCCAAACAGAAACAAATCAATAGAATTCATGGATAAACACAGAGTTTTCAAGAGCAAACCCACAATAAATCAATGAAATGTGCTCTGAGTCACTCTGTACTCTTGCCACTGTAGTCCTTGCCCTTTGTCTTACACTAAGTTACTGACTGGCCTGTTCTGTCATATCTAAATTTAAAATGTTTTGTCTTCAAGAGCTCAACCCTCCATGTAAAACAAGACTTGAACATACTAACATGTTAAATAAGTAAGATGATAACTTTTGCTGCCAGTTCTTTCTCTAGCAAATCAAAGTGAATTCAAGAAGCATTCTCAAGTTTTGACTCTTTTTCATACCTGCTGCTTTTTCCCCCGTATTGGTCTCTATCCCTTCCACATTCCATGGTTCCTATTAGAAACATTTGAATCTCCCTTGTTCTTTTGCTCTCCCACAGCTCATTAATGCATTTCACATCTGTCTACTATCACAAGAAGCAATGACAGTGTTGCATGGATATTTTAGTGCACATCGAAGAGATGAAAAATAAAAGAGAAGTCATTAGGGAAAATAAGAAGTTTCTAATGGCTGCATTGTATATGTATGGGGCTCATTTAGTTACCTAGGAAATGGCCGTAAGGTGTAATATGATTGTCAGATTGATTCTGAAGGCTACAGATATAATTGAATGTAATTGATGTAGACATATAATACACTAAAAATTAATGATTAGCAGTCTTTTCTTTTTTTTTTTTTTCATTTTTTAAAAGAAAGAAAACCAGTAAATCCAACAGTTAGGTTTGTTGTCAAGTAAATTCTGGATTATCAGGCTCACTTTGCTAGAGTGGCAAAAATCAATTCAGTTGCTATAAAGGCAGATTTATGAAGTGGCTCAGATGGCAATCTGTAAAGTGTTGAAAATCACAGCATAAAAATATCATGACAAACAACAGAAGAGTGGAAAGGATTTGCTAAGTCATCAGCTCCAAACTCCTGCTATAAAAGGAAACTGTCATATGATCCTTCCCATAAATGCATCAAACTTCAGTTTAAAACAAGTTATATTTTTGCCTCCACTGCTCTTTTTAGAAAACTATTCCAGAAGCTTACCCTTGCCTAGGATAGGTATCCTCTGCTGAATTAATATCTGCTTAGCTTACACTCACCAGTTCTGGTGCCAGCATTATCTTATGCTTAAATATTAATTTTTCTGCTTGCTAGTTTACTTCCTATAATATTCACAGGGAATAGCTCTGTATCTTCTGAGGTTTGCTCTTCCAAAATCTGTCCCTTTTCTTTTGTAAAGCAGGCTGTCCATTTATGTTTATTACCTAGTAGGCTGGTTCTTCACCTGTTCCCATTTGAACTCTGTCCCCTACGATATTAAGAAGACAGTCTATTGATTTAAAAACTGAGAACAAAGATAGTAAGAAATAAAAGACAACAAACAGCTTTTCTGGTCGTTGCCTTTGCAACATAGACCTCCCCATCTCATAAAACTGAATAATCAATTTGCGCTGCCGCAGTTGCTTGTAAGTAGGCTACAATTCTGAATGCATCTATTCATATATGCATACATTTTGCTTATAGACACACATTTTCCAGATAATTAGATTCATTTTATAATAGACCAGATGGCAGAGCTTCTAAAAATCTATTGGCTTTTTCTCTACTATCTTGCTTTTCAACTTATTTCTGTGATAAATTGCAAGAAAACAATTATCTTGATTTATATGTGACGTATATATACACACGTGACTGTTGTGGAAAATGAACTGCTGTTAGAACATCGGACTTAAAAGCTGCTTTGCTCCAGAGAAATCTTAAGAAGTACTTTGTCAGATATTTAGGAAGTAAGGAAATTATAAATAGGTTGTTGGGAGACTGCACTTAAGTGTTTTGTAAATACCAAGTTATCACCAACAGGTTGGGTCCTCAGAGGTCAATAAATCACATACAGTGAAAAGAATGCCACAGTTAACAGAATTTTTGACATATACTCAAGTCTCCCTTTTTTTTTTTATGTGCAGGCATTCACTCAATTACAGGATGCAGATGACATTTAAACACGGCAAACTGTAATTGTTAAACCATGCACATTGAAAAGATATTGATGGCTGACATACATCAATCAAGAAGCTTTTGGACTGCTTTCCTTTTAAACAATAGAGTGCACTTCTCTGAGTGGTGCTGAAGAGGAACAAAGTGTCACAGTGTTATAGAATCACAGACATTAGATTTTATGTTCATTTATTAGAGAAGAAAGACATTAAACAAAGGCAGTCTGGAGGTAGAGATTGGATGACTCATTAAACATCTTCATATTCAGCTGAGTAAGACTAGCTATTTTAGTTATTTTCTTATCCTTGAGAATACTATGAGTCCAAGTTTCAGGTAAAATAAGCCATGGATATGCGTACTTTCTTTCATAAAATTCTATATATAAATTCATTTTGTTGCCATGTATCTCCAGGTACTTTTTTCAGTGCTCAGTGAGTAGGCAGATTCCAGTGAAAGTGGGAAAGAGGAATAATCAAACTGACAGCACAAAGCTGTTTTGCCTTGTAAATCAGCTCAATAGAGAGAGAAAAAAAAAAAGGAGGAAAATAAATAAATAAATAAAGGATCAGTAGACTGGAACCAGTCAGTGACAGATCAGTTCAACTGCCAGAATAAAACTGCTGACCTTAAGTACAAGTGCCTGAAGTTAACCTGGAGCTCTGATTTCTCATACGCAGTAAACCACTAATCACAGAAACTTTAAAGCAATGTGGTGCTGTCTTTTGGTTTACCAGGTTTTTGTTCTGTTCATCTCTGCTATGGAAATCCCACGTTCTCTCCACGTCGAACAGGGAGTACTTGACATACAGTGACTGACAGGTTGGCTACAGATTTACTCCTGTGTTCATGTCCTTAAAGAAAGGGGAAAATAGTGATGATGGGGCAAAAAAATCCCAAACCAACAAGTGGGGAAAAATCCCCAATCAACAGGTGACTGAGATGAGACGACGGTGTAGCTCATGTCTGGAGAAGGGGATGTACAGGCAACAGCAGTTAAAAGGCAGTCAGCTTAGGGTTACTATGTCCTTTGGGAGTCTTTCTGCTTTTGACTGATTGGAGTTAAAAACCACTTTTGACCCTTGAAATGCCAAATTTAACTGAATCTAAAACTTGGTGCAGTTTGAATCCTAATTGTGTGCCACAGGTTTGCCTGTTTTGGAATGAACTAAGAAAAAGCATTGAGATTGCTGCTCCTTGGAGACAGAAAATCTTGGGGAAGTAACATCTCTGTATTAACATGTGTCCTTGTGTTTATGATGAAATATATGGTCTAAAAGCCAAGAAAAGAACAAATATAAGTTTTTGATTACATGTTCATGGTTTTTTCATAGCTAAGTTTGACAATACTGGTCTGATTTCCTGCTCTGAGTAGCTTTTAAACTCCTAGATTACTACCTTGCTGTGATTTCTTTGTCAAGTAGCCCAGGAGTAAATAACTATATGACATGCCACAAGCTGACAAATCAAGTTATGTCTTTTAAAAGCAGTTGTCAAAGCAGACTGTGAATATTCAGAGTTTCTCTAAACTTTGTTGCCTTTTTTTTTTTTTGAGAAACAAAAGATTTTGGTGTCTATTATCAAACTAATTTCACTTTAATTTCCTTTCATTGTGTAATTTTTTATTTTACTACACAAAAAAAAAAGCCAATCTGATGAAGAGCTCTCCATTTAACTCTGAATAAATCAGCATGCAAGTACCTATTTTTGTGAAATATGGCTTCTATCAGCTTGTACATATTCAAATGTTCTGAGCTAGTGTTAATTATTTTAACCCATCCATTTTTTCCTCCTTCATTTGTTCTTTGGAAAAATAGCCGAGTACTTTCCTCAACTCTAAACAAGGACAAGACAAAGCTTAATATTAAAACATTTTGTGCTGTTAGAACAAAATCTTTGCCTTGAAGGCATAATGACTTGTAGGATTCAGTCTTTCTGGTTAGAAAGAAACAACAATAAAAAAAGAGCATCCTCTCAGGTGCTAAATTAGCTGTTGAAGAGAGATCATAATGTTCTAGGAAAAAACCCCAGAAACGTATAGAATATTGGCAGTCTTTAATAGATTGGCAACTGTAACATTGCACAGCTGTCCTTGGAGGCAAATGACAACAGCAGCAGCTTCAGGAAGTGACTTAGACCATCTTAAGCAGGTGGGAATTAGGAGCCTAACAAGGTGGTGAGAAAAATCTATTTTAAGTGTCTACTGATAGAAATTAGAGATGAGAGTTTCTTCTCCTTGAAAATCAGGGCTTGTTCAAACAGCCTGACACATGTCCCCTCTCCTGCCACTCCAGCTAGTTTCAAGGCTGGAGTAGACATCAGGACCAGGGAAAACAGAATTGCTGCAGCTTTCCTCATAGTTCAGGGGAGGTGCAATTCACTGTTCTACAAGCTCTCACCCTGCCCTTGTGGTCATTTGCATAGACCAAGCTGCTGGGTTCCTATCCCAGAGGAGGATATGCAACATCCTGCAGAACCGGGATGGAGCAGATCACCATACTGCCCCAGAACTTCACAGTGACCTTAGTTTATGTAGACACAGTCCAGAATCATTCCCATTTGCCCCATTTCTATGCTGAGATGAGGAACTTCTCAGTGGCTACTAGCAATTTGAAACGGTTGAAAGGCACCTAAGAGAGAAAGGGTGCTACTGCAAATCCTCACAGAAGAGGAAGAAAATGCAAGGGAGGCTACTTTTTCTGCACTAGGTAAATAATTTAATTCATAAAGTTACGTCAAGATCTCAGGTTCTTTCAGTCCATCTTATCTTCTTGAAGTTCGTCCTAATCTTGTTGCAGAAGCTGTGTTTGTGCTATCCAGTCCATTTCTGAAGAGATCTTTCTACATTTCAAAGTAATGCAAATTAAGGCAGAATGTGAATCTAAAACGTGTCAGCTACATTTATGTAACTTTGGGTATGGCTTCAAAAGAATGGCTAACCCAGGAAAACAAATACAAGCAATTCTTACTCTGCTTCTAAATGACTATGAATGAATAGTATGGGGTATGAACATCTTAGCAGGCAATCAGAGGTGAAGTGACAATTTTTTTCTTCCTATTGAGAGAACTTGACTGAATATCCTTTTATTATGCAAAAAAAAAAAAATTATGTCTGTAGTTTTGACTGAACGAAGACAAAAAATATGATTTTATGTTCGCAAAACAACGTATTTTAGGAAGGCTGTGGAGAATCAACCACACCACACAGGTGGCAGCCAGTCCCAAGGGGGTGCAGAGTATGGTTGTTGTGCAATGGCATTGTGAACAAAAACAGACAGAGAGAGGAGGCTTGCAAACAGAGTATACAGCATTTTTTTTTTTAACAGAGAAGTCAATTTTACTGTGAATCTCCCTCCACACTGACTATTCATTAAAAATAAACTCCCTTTCCACACACTATACTTTTCCTGTCCCATACTCTCCATTGTTATACATTCTCTCATTGTATTTTACTGACAAAGAATAATAATATTCTGCTGTTATCTTCCAAAACATTAGCTAAAGTTAGACCTATTAAACACAATGATTCTTCTTTTTGGAGTATGAATCATTTTATCTTTAAGACATTCCCTGAGAAAAAGGATTTTCAAACTTGTACATTTTCTGCTTGCCAGTCATATTATCAAAATTAAAAACCTGTTCCTAATTTGCTTTAGAAAATAGATTATCAAGGGCCTGTACTTGTCCTAAATAATACCAAGTAACGTTGGTGCTGCCAGTCTAGAAGGAAGGCATGATCTGGCAATCTATCCAGACCACCCTTGCAACTATAACTGATCATGTGTATAATCTGGGTTGGTTTCATACACTGACAAGAGCATTTGTATGAACAAACACACAGGTCTGTAGCACAATTATTTCTGTGTTTACCTACAGAATATGTGTCCTAGACATGTAGCCACTTAGTAAATGTGTGTTATAATGAGTGTGTACAGAATGCAAGGGAGGTTGCAATTAATAGTCTGAATTCAAGCTGCTAACTGGATAGGGTATGCTGCCGACTAAAGAGTTCAGCAAGCCCTGATTGATAGGAGAGGGGAACCTGGAAGGAAAAGTCAAGATTTCAGTGGTGTGATTTGGAGTGGGGTGCTTCGAATGTTTCCTTTGGCACATTTCTTTCTCTATTAGGTTGTGAAGGAGTTGGAGTGAACATTCCATTAAAGAACTGAATTGTGTCAAGCAATGGTTCCCTGGAGGAATGCTAACCAAAGGATCTCCCTCCTGGAAGACTCCTTAGCAGTGCAAGAGTCCCTGGTTGGAAAAAAATTAAAAGCAATAGATTTCAGTAAAAATAAGAAAAAACAAAAGCAATAAATTCTATGTTGAAGGGGTTGATACTAAGGACAAAGTAAGATGGAGGGCAAAACCAAATTGCATATAGTGAATTGCATCCTCAAACGAGGCATTGTTAAAAACAAGTGGAAAGACCAGAGAACAGAAAGAAGACCAAAGCGATTGTCATTCAGCCAAGTAAAAAAAAAGAAATAAAAAATATAAAAAAGGAAAATACAAATCAGAGAATCAGTTTACCTTGAAGAGACAACAGCATTTGAAAGGTATAGAAGACAACAAAGATATGCCTATTCCTGTTCAGTCACCAGCAGCAGAGTATCCAAACTTCAATTCTGGGGATAGCCCTCTGTAACCATCACAGGAGTGTGGACAGAGAATAATATCCTATTAAATAATGATCAGGCAGCTGGACAGAACAGGGAGCTTCATGTGGCCATAGGTCAGCAATGGAAGCTTTAAAACAGGGCTAATACAAAAATCCCCAAAGCAACCAAGACTGATCTGGTCATTCTTTGGTAAGGAGAAAGACAGTAGAAAGGCTGAAAATTTTGTCCTGCTTTGATATACTCTTTAAAAGGAGAATACAGACGTGTAATGGGAGCACTTGAAAGTTTAACAATATAGTGTTGAAGACATAGGTAGGACTGCATAAAAAATGACTGTAAAATGTTGATTACTGTAGGCAAAAACTGCTGCTCTGAGGTTAAAAAAAAAAAAGACAGAGAAACACAAGAAAGCCAACAGAAATTTTCAAAGCTTAAAGCCGTTCCTTTGTCACTAAAGGTCTTTAAGGCTATTTTAATGGAAAGCATCCTTTTCCTAAGATCCGAATAAGCATTTATGTTGGCTATTCCAGGCTTAATGACAATGGATTTTAAATGTTAGAGACTAAAGAAAAGCTGATGAAGACTGGAAAGACAGGGAATAATGTCAAACAAATAAACAAAGCCTGTTTTTTTCTACTACCTCTAACCTATGTTTGAATTAGCTAAACCATTCATGAAATCGTACCCTAAAGGAGGAAAATTGGAAAAAAAAAAAATGGAAGGAACATATGATGGCAATTTCTTTTAAATAATTCATTTGTTCTAAAACATACAGAGGTGATTTTTCTCTGACACCCCTCCTTACTCTTGTTAAGAAATTGGATGTGAAAAGTGTCAGGTAAGCAATTAAACCCATTTCACTCTGTCACTCTGATGCAGGAAAAAAAAATAAAATAAAGGGAAGTGAGACCAGAGTAGGATCATCTCTGTGCAGGAGCTTTTGAACTGAAACAGAATGAAGTGCTTGTTATCTCAAAGGAGCAATAAAATGACTACTTCACAAGATAAAAAAGATTCCAGTGATGTACAAAAAGTTTAGAGTCTGTATATTTAGTATATTTATTACTCTAAGTTCTCAACCTGGGACCAAAGCTCATGCAAAACACATTTACTAAATTCATGTCGAGAAAGCAGAGTTATTGTCAGCATGGAACACAAAACTAATAGCTGAACCTACACCAAAATTAGCTTTGCGTTTATGCATCTGCTGTTTCTGTGTATGTACTATAAATATATACATATCTAGTAGTGGCTATAACTTGGTGCGCAGTGGGGGCTATCCCCACAAGAACCTTTTAAAACCCAATGAAGTTTATGAAATCCACTAAAATATTTATCATCCTGTATTAACAATACAGCACTGATATAGCTCAGAAGAGGCTTTAATAGAATGATGCCACAGAAAACAAGAATGGTTTAGGTTATTCATTATTCAATTATTATTAATGTTAGAAAAACAAAGACAGTTGGTTGCTACATTGGATAAAAGGAAAAATTATGGTCCTTTTTTAAAGGATCTTATAATTTCCTCATTTTTTAAGCCACATGCTGCTTTTTGTGCTCAGCCTAATTTGCCATGTGCCCACCTCTGTGAATATAGGAATAGCTTCTAAAATACCCAGTGTGGGCTACAGCACAGAGACATTTTTGTATACTCAAGAAGCAGATGCTGTCTATCTGGAGCATCCAGCTGAGACCCATCCCCCAAAATGATGCAACATACATAAATTGAATACGTTTAACAAATTCAGCGAAGGGCTTTTGCTAGGATTTAAAACCACAAAAATTGTGAGACCTATTATGAATTACTATGACTAAAAAGTCTAACCATAGATACATAAACTGCTATGCTATTCAAAATATCTAGGTTTTGTGTGCATTTACCACATATTGTATACAATCAGGACATCTAAAAGACTTGACAAGGGCTTCTCAAGACTAAAGTCAACAGAGACTGAGAAAACAGGGAATTGACTTTAGCTATTTTTGAAGTACATTAGAGGGAAAATGGTGGATTGTTGGCTGCATTTATTGAAAATGTAAAAAGAAAAAAGCCTGAAGAGGAGATTCTGTTGAACAAAACAAAACAAAAAAATATCCAGGTACTTCAACTGAATAAAAGGACAACAGAATCTAGTTGCTGGTCAACTAGGCCTTGTTATTTTGATTATCAGTAGGCTATGGTTTTGCTCCTTGTTATAATCCTGAAAAAATTAAATCAAAATGTCACTTCTGATACCTAGTTGAATACTGTGATGGAATGAGTTTTGGGTAGCCGAAACACAGACTTGGAAGTAAAGCAAACCAAATGAATGGACTTGCCTTAAGAAAGGAACTACAGAACAGGGTTTCCCACTGGGTTTTTGTAGAGATTTTCAAACAGCATAAAAAAAATTGTTTACAAAAGAATAAAATGAACTTGCTTCAGAATTTTAGCTGTCACAGCAGATGACTATATGAACCTTGGGGTTTTTCCTACGCTTTTAAATGAAAGTAATTTTTTTATAAGGCCTTGTCCTGGTGGAATAAAAAAAAAATTCTACTAGCCTACTTCCATCATTTTGCACCTTTCATAGAATTCACTTCAAAAAGCAAACACAAAATGTTTATAATAAGCTGTACTTTTTTTTTTAAGTAATCTTTTAGTTGCAAAGTTCTGCAGTCAGAAGTTATGAAATTCATACGCAACTTACAAGTATGCTACACCTATTTTTTCCACTTAATGCGTTACCCAAGGATAGGGTCACTAATTAAATACTTCGTGTTTTCTATTTTGAGTTTTCTCTTGATTTAAGGAAGCAGAAGCTCCTGATGCACTGGTGTCATGATTTAACCTCTGCTGGCAGCTAAATACCATATAGCTCCTCACCCACTGCTCCCCCCCCTCCACAACCCCTCATGTGAGATGAGAAGGAGAACTGGGGGAAGAAAAAGGTGAGAGCCTAGGGGTTGAGATAAGGACAATTCAATAAAACAGCACAAAGAGAGAAGAAAACAACAGTACTAATGAAATGACAGACAAAGTGAGTGACAGAAACCTCATTGCTCTACTTGTACCTGAGATGCTGCTTTCCCTTCTTCAGCTGCACTGAAGCCACTCACTAGCCCAATTTGGAAACAGGCAGCTCTGCCCCAGGCCAGCTCTCCCCTTATATAGGGAATATGACATCTGTACGGTATGAAATACCCCATTGGCTGGTTTGGTTGCTTGTCCCAGCTGTGGCCCCTCCCAACTGCTTGGGCCAGCAGCTGCTGGTGATGATGAACCCAAACCCAACCCAGGACAACTGGGCTACTAGTGACTTGTGGAAAATCTTCCCTTTCTTTACTATCCCTTAGTGGCTCCTCCTGTATGCCACAACTTTGTCAGGGACATAAGATGTGCCTTAAAATATTTATGCTACTTTATTATTTTGTCAAGCTGCTGAAAAGTTCTGACCACAACCTTGCCCTCCTCCCCCCCCCCCCCCCCCCCCCCCAAAAACCACACAAACCACAAAAAAAAAAAAAAAAAAAAAAGCACAAAGTATTCTGAATCTACTAAGAAGGGGAATTTTAAATGATCTTGTAAAGTGATGAAACAATCATCCTTTTAATATAGGGATAATCACAGCAGATTAGTTGCTGCATGTATGAGAAGACATTTCCTTTCTGATGGACCTCTTTCAATCTATAGACTGGCTTGGTACTTTCTACTTCATACACTGATTTTTAAAGTTTGGGGAAAATTTTTTCCATGCCTGTATATCAATCTGAAAAGAAACCAGAAACTCAAGATCACAAGCTGGTTACCCACATGTTCTAGTAAACCTTGGTTCATTGAGAATTGACTTTCAGAGAGCAGATTTAAGTATATGATGTAACTTTTTTCCATTTTGAAAATATTTTAAATATTCAGGATTTGAAAACATGCCATATTTTGAGAAGTTTGATTCAAGTCTGTTCATGAATGGGATCCCATGGCTAAGGAAACAAAGTAAAAGGTAATTGTAGATAAAAGATGATAAACCCCTCCTAAAGGCACCAACAGAGCAGGCTTAAAGCAGAGCAGGCAATGCTACCTTACTACACACAAGAAAGCTCACCATACAAATCTCCCACTAACACTAACAGCATATCTCCCTTGTTCCTTAAGGAGCATCAGTAGAGGAGGCAAGGCTCAAAAGATGTATGTAGGAAATCCTGCAGGAGAGTTCTGGTGGAGCAGCTCAACAGAAATATTTACTTTAGGAAAAATAATGAGGGTGTTTTAGGTTCCATGTGCTTTAAGTGTTCATGCTACAGACTTTGTAAGTATTTTCACAAAATCAAAGGTCTGAGTTTTGTAAATATCAAACCACATCACACAGATTTCAGTTTCTCAACAAAACAAGTTCACAAAATAGATCTGACACTATGCTGAATTTATATGAAATCTCTAATATGTGCTTTTCAGAGTGATAGACCCACAAAAGGTCTGGTTTAATGTACATATGCCATCCAGAGCATGAGTACAAGCACGAACAACTTCTTCCCTTGGAAAGTGGACTGATGCTATGTGAACGGTAGGCAGGGTCTAACCCAGCATGTGGGTGCAGCTCACCATGAATTTACTCAGTGATTCTTTAAGCATAATGATGACCAGTTGTTTATACTGCTTAGGAATAGGCTTAGTTATTAACATAAGAAGAGCTGGAAATACTCAGCTTTCCTTTCCTTAATAAATGAAGATGACAAAGAAATGTGTTGAAATGGTCACTGGTTCAACTGATGAGAGGTGTTCATACGTGTGCAAGGGAATTTGATGTGTCAGTGACATGACAGAAACTTCCTTAGTCTCCTGACTGGTGGTGTCAGGTATGTGCCTGAGAGGATACATGTCACAACTGTACTGAAAGATGGGACTATTTATCATCATACTATAAAAACTGTCTTCCTTCAGTGACTATACTCTGAGGCTGGCTGTTTTAACGTATTAGTATGTTTTAGTATATTCTTTTGGGGGTACATCCACTATTTCAATCTGTGGGAAAATTGAGCTTTGGTGTTCTTCTACGGGAGGACTTTTTGGGCATAGCTCAACCCCAGATGAAGGCTGCACAGCCTGGTGGTGCTACAAGCAGCAGAGGAAGTTTGTTCACTTATAGGAGAAGATCCATCAAGCTGGGTGCCATGGCTCCTGCTGTTGTGGATAGGTCATACTCTGTACTGGCCAGGTCGCATCCTGCACCAGGGCAGTGTCACTCACTGTAATAAAAAACCTGGTGTTTTGCAGATAAACACGCAAAGTCATTAAGGAAGACAGTGGAGCTGGACAGATAAGGCTCTCAGGATCACAACTGAGACACCTAATTTCTTGCTAAATTCCAGTGTGGCCCATCTCTTACTGGATATGACCTATAACCTTAATAAGCTATTTTGGTGCCTCTTTAAATACAGTAAGGATAAAAATGATCATATCTTTCTATTTCACATCCTTTCACTTCCTTGTAGACCTTCTCAAGATTCTCTTGAAAAGCTTTTCAAGGGCAAGAAAAAGTAGACTAAAATTAAACTTTGAATAGAATGGCATGAATCACACACACAACTATTCAGATGAAATTTTAGTTGTATAAGCAATTTTTTCCTGACATGTCATTTTCAACTCAGGAGCCAAATGAAAAAATATCTGTGCATCCTGTGCTCTTGATATATAAAGCAATGTCACTGCTGGTGTAAAATGGGATTAAAATACAGTTTCAATTTATTGTATATGATCTGCTTTCTTTACAATGTGTTTAACTTTCTCAGACATTATTGTGTGCATTATGGAAAGAGAAGGCAAAAACCTACAACATATCTCTTTACAGAAATAATAATTCTAGAAAGCCTATCCCTTTCAGAAAATTTATCAGCAATCCATGTACTCTAAGTACTTCAGAAGCACAGCCATGTACAATTGATAGCAGCTGAAAATAGTTCCACAGATCCTATTATCATTCCAGAGTTAATATGTCAATTATGTGTTATATATTTAAATTTCAAGGGGGTAATTATTATTTCA
>JAAGNO010001320.1:256426-289061 GCA_033439905.1 Ceryle rudis | reverse complement strand
AAGGGAGGGGAGCGAGGGAGCACGCCCGGAGCCCTCTGACCGCCCGCCTCTTCGCCCTGGGGCAGCAGCCGTGCAGCCGCCGGTGCCGCTGCCCCTCAGCGCGGGCGGTGTGTGTGGGGGGAGCAGGAGTCGCCATTTCCTGCCCTTTAGCACAGGGGCGGCGGGGGCCGGAGCCGGGCTCGGTGCCGGGGGCGGTTTCCATGTGTCTCTGTTTCCGCGTGCGGTGCCCTCCTGACTCCTGGGAACGCTGAGCGTGGGCTGAGCTCTGCCAGTGGCGGCCTCCCCGGGCAGAGCCCCGCGGTGTTCGCGGGCAGTTGGAGGGGAGCGGGCAGGTGGGTCTGCGCGGGGCCGGCCTGGCTGCTGGAGCAGCTGTAGGCACTCCTGGGTCCCCGAGCGAGCCGTCACACAGCTGTAGCTGTTGCAGGGCATGTCGTGGGTCTTCTGTAGCTAATCCTTCCACTTACGGGCGCTTGAGCTTTACACAATGTTGTAGTTTTCTTAGTTTTCCTTCTTGTAGGAATGGAGAAGAAACAGGTACGATGGAAGTTAAAAGCTGTAAATGCTCTCCTCAGCTCTTCAGTATACCACAGTTTTGTCAAGAGAGGAAAATAGGCATTTAACACCATCTGCTTGTGCTACCCTAAAAATGATTACGTCTGCACTGGTTACAGCATATCTGTGATACCTCTGCATGTGCTGGAAATTTGTTTTTAAACCTTATCAACAATATAAACTTCAGACTTACCTAGAATAGGGTTACTTTGGCTTGAGGCTTGTAAAGGACTTTGTGATGAGTTAGGTATGTGCTCAGTCTGTTACTAGAGTCCGGTGGACATATGTTTGTCAGTTTATGGTAATTTGGTTACGTATTTCACATCAGACCAGAGTAACTCAGCATCTTAAACTTCAGGACACGCAAACACTGAAGATACAAGAGCTACTGCAGGTCATGTACTAAGTACGTGTAGTCTCGCACCACCAGGTGGGAGACCGATTCTTTTAATACAGTATTTTGTCACTGTGGCCTGAAGTGTGATTATTATAAGAAGATTGCTTATGTTGTGTGTAAATTGCTTTTGGTACTAGATCTCTAGTTTAGTAAATATTTGTGTATTTTATTCAATAATGCTGTCAGTCTTTATTTCATGTTGGGCAGCTCTCAATTTGGATGCTTTCAAGTAATCTTGAGTCTTAATATAAAAGCTTGGTTATTATTTAAAAATATTTAATAAGATTTTAATATCCAGCCTGATTTCAGCACTTTGGGTATCCTAGGATATTAGTTTGTAGTACAGAAAACCTTATGATAGAATATATTAATTCTGTTACAGTGGTTTAGGTGTATAAAATCTTAGAAGATGACGTGATACCATTATCACCTACATTAAATATATAGGCTGCTAGTTAAGGCCTATGGATAAGTTTATCTGTCCAAAGCTGCAATTGCTCATGTAGAAATCCAGACTTAATTACATTATAGCTTGCAAATCTGTTTTACTAACATTATTTCTACTAGTTTCTGATAAATTATTTTTTTTCTTCTTTCTTCCTTTTTCCTGTCAAGAATCACTGTATTTTTGAGGCATTTTTTGAGTCTCTTAATATTTTTTAATGACTTAGGTCTTCTTTCTTCTCGTCATAAGCAACAAAACTTCTGTTGAAAGTCAAACTTTTGACTTTTTGTAGACTCTGATTAGTTGCTTCTTCTGAGAACTGGGGCAATATAGAAACCTGGTAATTTCCAATGGCAGCTTTGAGCTTTCTTAAAGCAGGGGTTGACATTGTTGTTTGCCTAGTTTTTATTTTTATTTGTGGAAGACGTGCCATTTTCTGAACTGTATTTAAAAAAAATAGGTAAACTTATTTAGTATATGAAAACAAACAAAAAAAAGAATTAAGTCAGAAAAGTTATTAGGCAGTTTCTTAAAATCTTCAACTTTTCTATCCCTACAGCCACCTGGAAGAAAAAACACAGTGGGAACATCCGAAGTCTGGGAAGAGGAAGCGTGTTGCAGGAGGTTTGTGTCATGCTTTTTGTAATGAGCTGAAACTGTTACGAACAATTTGGAGTTTGTGCAGGAACTAGATCTCATTTTGATCTTCTAGTTGACACTAAACCGCTAGGCAAACTGAGCTTGCAAAATACAGCTGATTTCAGAGGGGTTTTACATAGGTGATAGTGTCTGTGTGGAGTGATAATTTTGCAGTTTTATGGCTTTCTTGTGTTGCTTCATAAAGCAAAAGTACTAGTTCCAGGATAAAGGGATTGTAAAACATGTCCAAGGCTGTAATTCTCTGACTGGGTTCTGATATCCCGGTGTCCATCGGATAATATTTATAGTTGGATTAATATCCTTCAAGTAATGTGTTTCATCAAGGAATAACCCTGGCACAGAAGAAAGTCCCATTACTTTTCACTTTACTTGTTTTCCCTAATCCAATGAATGTTTTTGCCAGAACAGAAGACAGCCAGCGTTGCAGGATGCTTCCAAAGGTATATGTCTTCTTAAGGACCTTGGATCAGTGCCTTGAATTAGATCTTCCCAGAAGTTTCTATATGGCCTATCTAGGGGTACTATACTGTTGGCAAGCCATATTTCTTTTGGCATTGGTAATGTGACTATAACTGGAGTGTTTTCAGTAGATTTTGAGCCAATTGAATTATAACTGAATACTTTTCAACTGGGATTAGAAATACTAGGAATGCTCTCAATGTTAAGTACATCTGTAGGGTCTTTTATATAAGAATTTAGTTTGTAAAAATTTGTGATTTTTAGTTCTCTTCTCTCTCCTTGCAACTACATAGAACCATAGAATCACTTGGTTTTGATTTAATGTGTCTCATACCCATGTGTGGGCTCTGATTTCCAGTATTTGGTATGTGTTGCATATAGCTTTTCCTACATCTAGTTCAATGTTCTTGCTGTTTATCAGGGATGGATACTAAACTGTGTTCCATATAGTTGTGTACGTACTAGGAAGCATAGTTGCACTTTGCCAGTTTGTAAGATTATTTCACATTATAGTACAAGGATTTAGATTATCTTCGTATTGAATGTGCTAGTCATTAAAGTTGTACCAGATCTCTTGTATATTGAACTTAAGACCAGTTGGGGAAGCAATCCTTCTTTCAAGTTCCAGTATTCAAGTGCAGCAGAAAGTTGCATTATCTACAGAAATAATGCAGACTTTAGCCACATCTGTCTGAGAAGTCACGTAAACTTCAAATTTGAGTGTACTCTAATGCAGGAAAAAGGATAATGTCTTATGTGTTTCCTAGACCTACCATATGGATGGGAGCAAGAGGCTGATGAAAATGGACAAGTCTATTTTGTAGAGTAAGTATGTCAAAATATAGAATATGGACGAGTAGGACAGCTGTGTTTCATGCTGGGTAGCCTTTTTGAGTTAGATACTGTGACAATATCAGCTAGAAAGACAAAGAAATTAATAAGTACAACTTTAGAATCCATATGTAGGTGTTACAGTTGTAGCAGTGTCTGAACACCCATTTGTGGGTTTCTGTTCCATGTGCACAGAAGCACTAGCTTGGGTAGCATGTTGAAGTGACTTGCATATCCACTTCTCAAAATGTGAACTGACCCTCAGGCAACGTTTATGTAGGCTCATTTTGTTTGTGTACCTTTATGGATAAACTCTGTACACGTACCTTTAAAAACATCCAGAACTTCATGGCTGACTGTTAGCACTGCAGTAATGCTATAAATTTACGAGATGCAAACAAAATTGCTGCAGCTCTGACTCGCTTGCCATATAAAGATCAGAAAGAAGAGAGGACAGGGATTGAGCTATCAAAGATTTTTAGAAAGGTAAGGGAGGAGGAAGTTCATAGAATTGGAAAAAGATTTATTTCTGGGAATGTTTTGTTTTGTATCTTTCAATGGCAGACTCTAAATGGGGTGGTTATCTTAAACTGATTTGGTAGAATCAAGAATATTCACAGGCCAAAATATGAAGTGTAGCCTCTCTGTCCTATAATTAAGGGCTGAAGACTGAAAAGTTCATGCTTAGTGTCTCTGTCTGAATTGTCTGAAGAAACCTAAAACTCAATTTTAGAAAGGTGAGCCTGACTCAAATTGTGCCATTTGCTGAGCTGATGTAAAAGTATTTGTTTCCAGTAGTTTGAGAAAAAAGTACTCAACTACATTTTTTATTGGTATGCTGTTTTAAGGGAGTAGTGTAGGCCCCTTTTATAGAGTTCTGAAGAGAACGTGTTCTTCCCTAATATAATGAGATTTTGACCTTGACAGCGTTCTGTTTTTTATGTCAGGGGTTCACATGAAGTTCAGAATGGCATTGTGAAGTATGTGAATACAATTATTAATGGATATTGTGAATTGGAAAAAATATTTGATTAAAAAAGTTGCTTGGGGCATTTTAACAAAACTGAAAAAAAAAAAAATTAATTTAAATGATCCACTGGAGTTTTACCCAGCAGTGGTTGAAATACATGTAAAATCTAAATGTGGAATACAGAAGGGTCCAAGCAGTTGAATTTTTGTATTCTTTTGCAGCCACATAAACAAAAGGACTACCTACCTTGACCCAAGACTGGCCTTTACAATAGAAGATAATCCAGTGAAACCTACTACTAGACAAAAATATGATGGAAACAGTACTGCAATGGAAATACTCCAGGGCTGTGACTTGAGTGGAAAAGTGGTTATAATCACGGGAGCAAATTCAGGAATAGGTAGGTTAATATTACACAAGCTAAATTAATAACAGTCTTCATTTTACAGGCTGTTTTGTTCTTTAAATATCTGTGCACTTTTGGTCTTCAAACTGGGTTGACGTTATTTCCATATAAAACCTTTAGTTAGAAAACTTTGTTCAGGTGTTTGTACTGCTTTTTTAGAAAAGTGTGGAGAATTTGGAACTTAGAGGAGAGCTACAGGAAAGATGTCAGGTTCTGAAACAGTTGATTTTTGTCCAGAGAAAATATTTGAGACATTTTACATTAGGTAAATATATAAAGGATGGCCATGGAAGGGAAGTTTCTTTTTATGATCTTGGTGCTAGGACAAGGAGCAGGGTTTGTACGGCTGCAGGGGACTTCAGATAAAGTATTCAGAAAACACTTTCTAATGGCAACATGTAAACTTAGGTAAAGATTTTCCAAGTAGGCTGTGGAATTTTATCTCTAGATGTATTTTCAAGTTAACTTGATGATGGACTTGTGTCAGAATGTCATATTCAATGCTCCTTTAGGGCAAAAAGAAATAAATGTTTATAACCTTTTGAAATCCCTATTAGTTTTGTTTTCTAGCAGGTTCATAAATCCTTTTAGACGGTGTGTTTAGGTATCTTTACATAGTAGTACTTCTATAGCTGATGAGTATTCAAGAGATTCTAATTAGCTGTTTTTGTTTCATTTTATAATGAAGTTTTGGTGCTTAGGGGCTTTGCCTTCTCAGAAGACAGGATTTCTTTTCCAACTTAATTTGCTAGGTTGTTTGAAGTTTCACTCAGCAACCTGCACAGGGTATGTGTTTTTCTGTGGCTTAAATTTGTGGAGGAGCCACAAATATTAAAACACTGATGTGGTTTGGTGTTAGATTTGAACTTCTTTGGTAAATGAGGGCATCTGCCTAAATCCTAGATAACTTAATCTTTTGTTCCCTTTTGTGGTTTGCATTTTTCTTTTTGGTGGGATTACATCAATATTGAAAGAGTCCTTATGCATAGTATTTGGTGTCTTTTTTTAGTGCAGGATCTTGACTTCAGTGCATTTATAAGGACATTGGAAAACTTTTGAGTTGCTCAGGAGAATGGGTTAATAGGAGAACTTATGACTCTGAATACTCTTGGTCATTACCCCTTAATTATTTAAGGCAGTGTTATCCCACAGGAGTCAGATGAAGATTTGGAGCTTTATTGTGGCCTTGAATTTAGGCTTTAACAGCCCATGTCCTGTTGCTATGGAGTGATAGCTGCTACAGATTGGTATTGCTGTTAGGGCATCAAGTGTACTTTCCTGTCTCAATGAGGAATTTGTGTTTTTTAGTAAGGTTTACATTCCAGATTCTTGGTACAGCATGCCTTTACATTGCATCCAGCAGTAGAATTTGGTTTGTATGCAAATGCAGTCTCAGATCATTTAAGAATTACCTGGACTCAAATGATTTGCCTTCAGCAGGAGAAGAGCTACCATTTAGACTTGCTGAATGAGCTCAAAGTGTTTCATATATGGCAAAAGATTAATCCAGGGTGTATGATGCTTTTGTCAGGCATGGTTTTCCCCTGTTTCTCCCTTAGTTTATAATCTTAATTGATCACAAGTAAGTGAGTGTGCTTGCACCAGATCTTCTTTGCTTCTTACGTATGTCCACAGATATATCTACACATACCTATATACATTCTTGATTTCTATTAGTCTGTGAAGGCAGGTTATCACACCTGGTCAGAATTGTACCAAGAAGCGTGAGAACATTAGTGGGATAGCCATGGGTCTTGTATTGCTGTGTGACATTAGGACATAAGGAGTCCGGAACTATGAAGGTGATGTTATGGCCTGTATAACTCAAAACTTGCATATAGTGTTGCATTTAGTATTGATGTAGTCCTAAGATTTGTGTTTGATAGTGCTTACTAATTACTATAGAGCATGGATTAAGGAGAAAGCAGTCCTAGGATTTATGCTTCTTATGTAATCTTTGTCCTTTTTTCCTAGCTCTAAGGGCTTTTGAGAGAGAATATCTGAGCTGGACTTCTTCTGGTTATGACTTCTGGTTAACCTGTTTGGTGGAGAAAAACAGTGTTCACAGTGTGTTGTGTGAAGGGAACACTCCCCCTCTGGAGTTGGCTAATAGTGTTCTTGTCATTTTGGACATAGCAGAATTTGGAGTTTTCTTGAAACTCTGAGTCTCTGAAATGTATCACTTTTAGCTTAACTCTTAACTGTTCCGTGATTGTTGGCAAGCTGCTTTGAATGTGTCAGTGTCATGTAATGATTGCAATGTAGAGATCCCTGTGAGCTTTAATATATCTATACAGTTCTTTAGGACTCCATGTGGAAGTACTAATTAGCTAGCTCAAGTGGAATCTTTCTACTTTTTGAGCTTATTCTCCAGTAATTTTAGGATTTTAGTACTGGGCTCTACTTTGTGTCGTAGATACTCCTTTTAAACATTCTGTGTATTTTGGAGCTAATATTTCCCTCCCTAAGTATTTTGAGGAGTAAGCAATTACTGTATTTTCAGAACACTAACGTACTCTCAGAGGTAACTGTTGCTGTCTCTTAAGTACAAAGTGATTAAAAAAGAATAGATTACTTGCAGAGTATTTGTACTTAATAATGTAAGGGAAAAAATAATCACTGCCCTCTTATTGTCAAAATTAGTTTCAGTGGTATGTTTGAAACTGAAATTTTTCATCTTGGGTTTGTAAGTTGGTAGACTGCAGTCTATTGAAATGCAGAAAAATGCATTTTCAATTTCTGCATTGCTGGATGCTCATGCGAAAGTTTTGAAAATGCTGAGAATCCCTTGAAAGATGGATAAACAGAAGTTTGGGGGTTTTATTCATCTGTATACAGTGCAGTAAGAGAGAAAAGTTAAACAGATCAACAAATATTGAATGATATGTTAATTGTCTTTATTTGAAAATCTAATACAGGGAATCCAATGTAGCTTGCCAGGAACGTGTATATATGTGTGTGTGTGTGTATATATATATATATTCCCCCCCCCAGTTGAAAAATCTCATCTTTTGAAAAATAGAGATGCTTACCTAATTACTGAGGGAATACTTTGAATGACTTCAGCAGCGGTAGTGTTCTAGTAGTATCACACATACTGGGTTCTCAGGTGTTACTTCACTGCCATTAACTTCTCTTAACATGTCTGTAAAATGGGTAACTGTGGTGCTTCTTTTCACTACTGATGAGGAATATGGACTTAATAATTTTCTAGATTGCATACCCACTTAGTCCTTAAAATTGCTGCAAAAAGTGTGTGTGTGAGAAAAAAGTACTAAAAAAACCTTCATTAGTTTTCATTAGCAGCTTTGGAAAGGTTAATGAATTACTCTGTTATACACAATAGAAAGAGATCATAGCAAATCAAGAGTTATCAGTAAAATGTTTTCTTAGTTATTTTGGAAGTTTTTTTTTCTTCTGACAGTGAAGTCCAAACAATCTTTGTTTTTTTTTTTTTTTTTTCCTGTATTTTTTTAAGCTCAAGCAAAATATTAGTCTGAGTATTGCATCAGAATTTGAGGGGGCTTTTAATCACGGTAAGGCTGATGTAGTAAAAAGGGGTAACACTGACTACTGAACAGTTTCATCTTCTGTCAGTCCTTCTGGTCCTAAAACTTTATTTTTCTATATACATTTAAATATGAATAATTTGTCAGTTTGTTCTCTTAAAGTCACTCTGAGGAATTGAAGATAGCGTGCAGTTTTCGTGTGTGTATTGTTTTTCTGTTTTAAGTGTCTCAACATCAGTTAGGCTCCAGAGAAAATACTTCCGTAGCATCCTTCTGTATAAATAAAGTAGTACTTCCTGTGTTTTCCACTAGAGGGCTGTGTTGCTCTTTGAAAATTCTAAACAAAAGGGACCTGGCGCTTTTTCCTGTTTTTAGTGAATGCTTTTGTAGTTTTGTTGTTTGTGTTAATTATTAGGGCTAGAATTCGAAATTTTAAAAAGCATGTCAGCTGTTCATCTAGGTTTTATAAAGAGATGTGGTATTTTCAACTGCATGTGTGAGAAAGTTCCTCAAATCAAAGTTTTTTTTTAAAAAAATTATATTACTTGATTTTGGTGTCAGAGAGACAGCTGTGTAGCTTGTGATTTTCTGTGACTTATGTAAATATTATGTGGTTTTAAGGTTCATATAGCTATATGACCTTGAAACTATAATGTGTTCTCTTTTCTGTATTGGGTGCAGTTACATCTAACCTATTGTGACTGGTAGAGTATGCGTGAGTAGTGAAATATAAGTAGCATTGCAGTATATTATGGAAGGGCAAAATGTGTATGTTCTGTGCAGTCGGGCAGAGTCCACAGAGTAAGATTTTTCTTAATGCTTTTCTGAGATTTTATCACAAAACTATTGAGAATCATGACCAAACCATTGCTCAAACTACAATTCTATTTTTTTTTGCTATAGGGAGGTCAAAAGACATCTACTAATTCCTTTTGTAAGGGATGCCCAGAACAAGCACAGGTTATCTCAAGAAAATGAAAACCACTTTTGGCTTTGAGCAGCCTAATTTTTTTCAAAGAATGAATAAAATTCAGAAACTTCAGTCATAATGTGACTTGCTGTATTGCTTTTCTTGATTATGTTTTACTCAAGTATGTAATTTTATAATTGTGGAAATATTTTATATTACTCAAAATAATTTTTGGTTAAATGTTTGGGTAAATGGAATGATTTTTTTTTTTTCTTTTTTTTTTTTTTCCCCCCTCCTGGCACTTTTATTGCTATGCAATGAAGAGGCCTTATACAACTTTTCTCCTGGCTGTTAGGTACTATTAATCAGTACTTAAAAGGAGAGTCATTGCTTCAGTGAGCTTTTTGTCTGCATATACTTTTGGTGTTGAGAAGTTACCATATTTGTTTTATTTCTTGTATAGAACTTCAGTATTAGCAAATTCTGTGATATTGATGCAAAAGGTTGGGAAACATGCTTATAACATATTGCAATTAAACATCTACTTTATAATCTAAAGTTGTTTTGAATAACTGTCTCTCTAAATCATAAACAAAAGTTTATCTGTTTTATATCTCTCTGAGCTTTTTTTTTCTCCTGATGACTCTATTAACATGTTGTTTTATGTCTGGAAAACTAGCTTGACATAGTAATAAAAAATGGTTATTACAAAACTTGTGCATGTTAGACTGTAGCATATCACTTAGGTTTTTTAACTCTTAAGAGTCTGATTAAGTTTGAACTAAAAATGATTAGCAATTTTTGCCAGAAGATGACATGCTTTATTAAAGTGTGCAAACCAAGGAAATGCAAAGCAACCTACTTTTTTTTTTAACTACTAAAATACAGTCGACAGCTGTATTCTTTCATTCTTTCTTTTAACACTCATCTATGCTACACCCATGACTGATTTGCATCCCCTTAATGAAATGTAGCAAATACTTGAGGATCAGGTATATGAAATAATGGGAAGAGCTAAAACTGTTTTTGAGCTGAACTCTCAGAACAGAGCCTATGAAGCTTTTGAAATGCATTGTATATTTAATGAACTGTATTCTCATTATCAAATGTCATAGTTAACTACAGTGAGGGTTTGTATATGTACACAAACAGAACTCAATGCTGTGAAACTGTAGAAGGAAAAGTTTTGACAATAGGTAACTTGATAATTTACTTAGTATTAATCATAAAGATAGGATGTGATTAGATTTTGTTCGGACATGGTGGTGTTTTTGTGATTAATACAAATTACGTAGCTTTGCAGTTTGTCATGTGCCTTTCACTGTATCACCTCCACCTAATTCAGAAATTTCTGTCATCTGGGACATTATTTGAACACTGTACATCCGTGAGCATTGTAGAATGGCTACCCCTCTTAAATCATTATGATCCCAAAATGCTAGAACTTTTCTGTCTCCCTTACTGGGGAAAATAAACAACCAAAAAACAAACCAGTAAAGTTTCAGTGGTCTGGGATGTGAGATTAACTGTGTTAATTCCAGCATCTAGAATCTGATACTTTTTGGGGCAGAAATAGAATTTAAGATTATTGAAAAGTTAGGAATCTCTCATTTCAGTAAGCATGCAGTGCTTGCATTAATTTTGAAAGATCCCCAGATACTTGTTTTTTTGTTATTATTTTATTGTATTAAATTCCCCATTTTATAGTATTGAAGAAGTTGGGGTTTTTTTGTAGCTTTTTACTTTTTTTATATTCCTTTGATAAGTAAAAAAATAAGTAACCTTGTACATAAAGGATACATTACACATGGCCAGACCACTTATACTTTTGTACTTCATACTGGCAGAAGCTAATTAAAGTTTGTTTTATTAGGAGAGTGACATAATGCATAGCTTTAGAATTCCTGAATTCACAAGCTATTGTTTTTGTATGAGGTGTAGTAGTGTTTGAGCACTTCCTATATTAGTATTGTTCTGAATTATTTAATTACTTTGTTTAAAGGTTAAAAAGCAGAATGTACCTTCACAGCCTTGATAGAGGCAGGTGTGGTTAACCTTTGTTGAATTTTTTTATGCTGATTGAGTAATAGGTAATTGAGTAATGGCTATTTAAGCTACTACCTGTAAAAGAAGTGAAATTAAACTTTTAAACCTTCTCTAAGTTTCTTGTGAAGATCATTTGAGGTCTCTACTAGATAGTGGCTAGCTTTCAACGCTATGCCCTAGATCTGTTGGCAATGGAGAGACAGGAAGAGTGTGATGAGAGAACACCATTACTTTATTTTTACTTTTATTTTTAAGAAATATATACATACTTATATTTACTTTTATTTTTAAGAAATAGAAAATTTGACTGCTCTGTACCCGCAGAGAGGAGGATTTTGTGAATAAGAGGAACCATTCTTGTTGCAGAAGTTACCGAGATTATTTGTAGGTGTCATAGCATTTTTACTGAGGCTGGCTTTATCAGTTTGTCAACAAAGATGATAACACTATTGAGTCCTAATTAGACCAGTGAATAGTCTCATTTAAGTCAAACTTGAATCGTATGGGAGGAAGAAAACAGACCCAACTACCACTGAGAACTCTCATTTTAATAGTATTAGTCTGACTGTCTTTTAAGTATGTTCACTGGATTTCACTGTATTGCATGGAGTTTGGTGGTGCAAGACCACAGATGTTTGTCCGAGTCTGCCACCAAGGAATTGTTCAGCCCTATTTTTGAGCTAGATTGCAAATTTTCCTTGAAAAATGTGCACTTTTTTTCTTTGAAAGCACAAAGTTTATTTTCTAATTTCTCTTATCTGTTTCCAGATGAAATATGATTTAAAGGTTATACAACTGGCAGAGCTTCTACAGGGGAACTGCTCAAGATAATCCTCTGTTTCAGAGTGTCTTAATTATTTCTTGTATGGTTTTGGAATTTTCCTTATGCTTGTAACACTTGAACTTTGTCAACCTTGAAAAAAATCAACCTGCTTTTGTTAAATAGTTTGTTTCGAGGGGAAAAAAAAATGTTTAAGAGAAAATATATTTGTCTGGTTTTGGTCTGTAGTGTTATTTTTCTGAATTCTATTAATATGCTAACTTTTCTTGAAGATTTATAATTGTAAACTTTTTAATATGTTTTATTATGATGAATAAACAGGAAGGTGTTTGCTTTCTAGTAATTCTTTATTATTTATGTCCCTTTTTTAAATGAGAGCAGACAAAAGAGACGTGACATGGGGCAGCAAGCTTGTGATAATGCTTTCCTGAGGAGATGTATCTTATGTTCTTGCTAAACCAGCATAATTTGGGGAGAATGAACTATTACAGCCTTTCACGTTTGTATGTGTTCATGTGGGAAGATTTTCACATGTGGAAAACCAAAGTGGATGTTATTTATGGAGGTTTAGGTTCGGAGCTTATTTTGAGGCACACAGAAAGATCAGCAATATATAACCTTGGATTATTTTTCTTGGCCAAGTCCTGGCTGTCCCTGAGGTTGTTTTCATGAGATACTTGTATATTTATTGCACTTTTAAAAGCACGAAAGGGTTGTTTATGATGTATATTTTATTTTTTTTGCAAATTCTAGGCTCCATGTATCACATGTTTCACTATTATAAACAGCACAGGATATTAACATAAAAGCACGGCTGGCCTGGGTGCAGCCAGTGCATGTATGGTATGCTTTGCCCTGGCAGAATAAAATAATCTCTTGTGATAAAAATAAGTTACCCAGTAAATGCATTTTTCTGCACATGTAACTTTTACAGCACAGTTACGTTGTTTAGGGGCTGTTTTCTTGCCATCCTTCACCTGCAAAACAGTGGCAATGAAGGTTTGGTTTTAAGTCCTTTAAAAATGTGGTTGGGTGGGGAGAGTGAGGTGGAAAAACAATCAACCTTCAGCCTAATATATTTTGGGAAGGTATATGCAGCTATATATTTTAGCCAGAGTAATTACATGAAGCTTTGACAGACTTACTCATTCTTTTGAGGAAAAACTGATTGCTTAGTGAAGAATTCACGGTAAAAGTAATGCCAAAAAATTAAAGGCTGAATTTTAAAATTCCTGTGATCCTCATGCTGTGGACCAAACTTGGCATGGATTATCTTAAACCATACGAGTAGCCCTACTATAAAAATGTTGATGGTCTTTATAGAATTTTGTTGTTTTCTTCTTACTTATACACACGTTAAAAAATAAATTTACAATACACTTTTTTTTCAGCTATTTTGTTTCTAGAAGTCCAAAACTTTGTATCAGGCATGAATTTTGTTGTACTGGCGTTTTTCGGGAATGGGAGTGCAGTGCTTTGCCAGCAGGACCTGGGTCTTGCAGGAAGTATATTTTTGGCCAGAGAACTTTATCGGGGTAATTGGTGTAGAAAGTTTATGGAGGGAAACGTGCCTGTGGGTGGAACTTTTAACTTGTGTTGCAAAATGTTAGTAGCTGTGAGTTGGGGATTAATAGTGATGTATTTTAAAGAATTAAAAACCTACCAAAAGCTATTATTTTTAAATTTTGAATAATGTTATAAAAGGGGGTTCTCTTTAATTTACAGTGCTGTATTTTGAAATTTTATGGTAGGTCACGGTGATTTATTTTTCTGCCAGTGTTGTCACTCTGCTTAACTCTGGCTTAATATTGTGGAATACTAATATTGTACTGCTTTATGTAAGGCTCCAACTGTCTGCTTATTACATATCAATATTAAAAGATCCTTTTGGACTTCTGTAATCTATTTTTCTCATTGTATAAGCTGAAAATGGTGTCAGATGTTCATACTGCTTTTTCATGTCCATTTTGATGAATCTATTTATTACTTCTGTAATGAGTAGTACACATGGTTGGTTAGCCAGGTTATTGAACTTCATCAACCCTGGCTGAAATTCACAATGCATGTGAAACTTGGAACATGTAAGAGATTACATCTGGGCTAAAAGGTTCAATAATGATTACAACTTGTAGTGGAATCTCCTCACAGAGGATGGGGTTGAGCTCTGTGTCTGTGGTGCACTTTCTGGTACTCCTTTTACAGAGATATATCATGTTTGTAGAACATGAGCCTGCATATGTGGTATTTACTTTCTTGCCTGCGATCTAAGAGTTAAAAGGACTTTTCAATGGATGGCCGTATAACTTGATTGCTTTTCTGTTACAGTGAAATATTTAATTTCACAAAGGTTTTCCTCATTATTTTGTGCATATTTTATAGTCCAGAGATGAAAATACTTTTGGCATGATTCAGTCTATCTCACTGCAACACAGAACTTACTCTCTGCATCATCTCGTGTCGTCATGTTTTGAAAGCTAATTGTGCTGCTAGAGTTTGAATAGTTTCAGCTGTACATTTGTATCTTTTTTGGAATGCTTGTTAGATGGTGGGGGCAGAAGAAGTTGATAAATGTAGACTGTTTTCTAATGACAGTATCTTCTGAGGCATCTAGTGACTTTCCTAGATACTGTCAACATTATTTACAGCCTAAAGATGTATATTAATGGACATGACATTTTTGGCTTACCAGCAGAAAATTTCTTGGTGACTATACTGATGCTAAGCAGTAGGGTCAAAAAAAGAAAGGATCTCAGTATCTTGTGTTCCTTTCAAACTCCTCATGCTTGATTGTGTCATGGATTTATATGGTTTTGAAACTCAAGTTTGAAACAGTACCAACCAAGAAGGAAGTGTATGGAGGCAGGTAGGAACTTGGGAATATAAAGATTGAAATCCTGACCTGGTTAAAAGGAGTTGCCACTGATTTCAGAATTAGTGAGGCCAGAATTTTGCCTGAATTATAGAATAGGAATGGTACTGTGAGAGAGAATTTGATCTTATATTGATCCTAAAGGCTATAATATGCAAACTTTCCTAAAAGATGGTGTGTGACAGGAGAAGAAATACAACAAATGTCATGTTCCTTTAATAATACTTAAGGGAAGACTATCAAAAATTAAAGTAGTTTTGTCTTCTGGGATACATCTATTATGATATTTGCAGTTCTCAGGTCTTTATTGACCATACACTTAAGTCTTAATGCTTTCCTGCTGTTATTTTTTTTTTATATAAGTGAAATATTTTTTTTTTCTTCTCTTTTTCACATTTCTTCTATGGGTTTTTCTTTTAATATGCGAGATCTTTGTAACCTTCTCTTCAGCTATGTACCCTCCATTTTTCCGTTCCTGTAATGTCTACTGGTTTTGAATTCTTGCTGTACTTATACACGGTGACTTTTAGTACTTTATAGGGAGCTTTCTGAAGCAGCCGGTAAGCTGTCTTCAATTCTGAATAGTTTTGTAGTAACGTGCCTCACATTTCCATTCCTTCATTTAATTATAGTTACAGTGGTCACTGATTCTATGTTCATATTCCTAGTGAGTGTCACATTTATACTAGAAAACCAGTGAATTTAGGTCTTCTGGTTGGTATCATACTTTCTTGATAGCAGTAATACCCATGCGAACAAGGAACTGTCACTGTTCAGTTTTTGATATATTTAAATCTTTTTGCATGTACTGTGATTTGAAGTTTAGAAAAATGGGTGTTGCTGAGAAATTTTTCATTTTTTCCAGGTTGATATCTTGGTAGAAGGTATGTTTATTGCCTCATCATTATTTATTCTTTATCCAAGCATCTTTATCAGCACGTTCTCTAATTGGATTTCCTTTATTTTTGATATTAAACTTGTTTATAAAACTTGTAGGGCCTTTTCCTCTGGTGATGATTAGTCAAAAAGCTCTCTGTGCAAAAATTCAGTCTTTGTTTAAAAGTTTGCAACAAGCAACTTTGTTTCTCCTCTAACACGACCAAGTTGAAGAAAGCAATATTATACTGTGTATTCAGAGATCCTGAAATTGTGAAAGGTTCTGGTTATGTTCCTCTTCTGCCGTTGGCAAGCATGAGCAGCATTTCCTCACTTTTATACATTTCGATGTTACAGACAGTATCTGTGATACTTAAGATTTTGAGAAATGCGTGATTAGCCTTCTTTTACTTATGGAGCAACATATGGCTGCAGTAACTGTCCTAAATTTACAGATTATGTTCATGTTCCAATTTAAAATGGGAGTTGGATTGTTTTGTCACAGAATAAAAAGCATACTCCTCTGAAAGCTATTCTAATTCTTTATCAGAAGGAGTAGTTAAGATATATTAAGGGTACAAAATACGGTAATTAGAAAGGTGTAAAGAAAGCTTTTCCAAAAAGTGCTTTATTTGTTTGGGTCTGTGTCCAGCTGCAAGCACTTACTGAGGGCTATAATTCTTATTCTTGTTGAAGGATTTTTAACTCTGAAGGTAAATTTGCCTTTCTAAGATAGGTGATGAAAAATACACACAAATGTGCCTGACCTACTTGGCAGCATACTTTTGTCATCCTGAGTGAATGAAGATTGTGATCCGTGAGGTGTCATATTGTTTCTTAATCTAATCTGAGGTCAAAGGAATAGGGACCTAGACTTCCTGATTCTGTTCTTTCTATTTGGTTACTTAAGCACTTGTCTCTTGCAAACCAAAAAGTTATGTATCTAGAAAGTAAGGCAGAGATATTCTTCATAGTGGTATATGATGTAATTTGACGATTAAATGTCAGTTAGACTTTATACACAGAAACTGAGATTGGGTCATTTAACTGGGGAACTTGTTGTCGACAACGCAGACTGATAGGTGGTCAGGGATTGTACAGCCTGATTTCTGTGTGATCTTGAGTGAACTATTCAACACTAGATTCTGACTATCAGTAGAAATAATGCTTTTTACCTAATTCACAGTAATGTTGCATATTGTGACTCAAGAATTTAGAGTACAGTATCATCACAAAACCAGTAGGTTTTAGGAAACATGTAGTATGCTCGTTTTCCTGGCAGTTTTTCCTGTTTCACAGACGTAAAGTTTTGTAGGCATATGTATTTTTGGAATTAATACCCACTTCCCCAAACTGGCAAGGTCTAACTCCTTGGAAGATGAAAAAAATTGTATAGAACATGCAGCTGTAATTGGTCATTTGCTTTAGAAGCCTGTTGTCATTGAGCTCTTGGGTGGGCTGCTGGTGTTCCAGCTGATCACAGGTAGATGTTAAACGTCATCTAAAAAGATACACATTAGTTTTGGTGTGAGAGGATGCCTGATGTGTGTTTGTGCCCTTACTGAAAGTGCAGCAAAGAGGTCTTTGATTTATATTTTATTTTTATTTTATTTTTCCCGTGGCCTTACATTATAATTTAATGACTTCTAATTCTGACTGGTTTTCCATTCTCCTTGCTTTTGTATCTAGACACTTTTTGTTAATACTGTTCTTATTCTTAATCTTTTGTTTCAGAACTCCATCTCCTGCCTTGCCTTGTATGTTGGAAACATATGACGGATCATTTGAGTTACATAACAGCTTCCCATCTCCCTCTTCCCTTTGTAGTTTAAAGTACATGCAAAAAGTTTGCCAGTTTTGAACGTGGGGAGGTTGGTACCCATCCTAAATACCATCTAATCCAGAAAAAATAGAATTAAGGAGGTAACCCAGGACTGTCTAAATTCCCAAACCTCCATGTCTTGTTAGCTTGCCCTTTGTGAGCTGTCTCTTATCTGTGTTTATTTACTTGCACTAGAAAGAACAATAAACTGCTTCCTGCCTGTATTCAGTTTATTATTTATCTGTAAAATGTCTACTGTACATTTAAAAATCCTTCACTGTTTTGTGTAACTAATATAAATAAATATCAAGGTTTTTTGTAAGAGAAAGTTTGGTCCAATTTGTTGTAGTTCTGTCTCAGTATCTTTACAGAACACTAAGTATTTCTCCTGAAATAACTTGGAGATTAAAGCTTGGAGGATCTAGCACTTTAGCTGACAGCACAGTATGTCTTTTAATTATTCTGCCTTGGATGAAGTATTCCTCTTTATTAAACTTACTTCTTTTATTAACATTGCACTGTTGTACTTGCCAAAAGGAGATTCAAAACATGCAACTAATTTTTTTTGTTATGTTTAATTAGGGCTCAGCTCAGCAGTACAGAAACCTATGATACTCTTGGCTTACAGAAGCACAGAAGTGTACTTGAAAAGAAACTAGACAACTTCTGGCTTTTTTCTCCATTTTTGCTTTGTTGGGAAAAGCTGTTTTGTTGCCTAAAGCTACTGCTGATGCAAAGAGCAGCTTTAGAGAGTTTGCCAACCCCATTTCTCTGAACTTGGAAATTTTTGTAAGAGAGACAGTCAAAGATAAATTTTAAATTCTTGGGAATTTGTTCCTGGTCACTTGAGTAACTTCTCTGGAAGGTGTATTAAAAATATCAGTGATAAGGGGGGAAAAAAAGCCCCAAAGTTTTGGGGATGAGTTGGGAAAAAAAAAAAAAAGTCCCTCAAACCAGCTTTCAATGGATGCTCTTAATGCTGGCACTTTTCCAGAATAAAAAACCTTCAAGGGTATGTGGATTAGCTAGAAACGGCAGTCTCTTTATCATTGCCCTTTAAGGATTTACCTAACATCAGTAACAAGTATCCATGTGTGAATATTCTAAGTTTTGTTGTTGCTACTTCTCTTTAGCTTGCTTCAGCTTTGCTATATAATAGTGATGAAGCTACAGCAGCATGCACAAAAATGTTATTTCCTTAATGTATTCAGGTAATGATATTTGTAAGTAGGCTGTATTTAAATAAACAAAAATCCTGATCACTTATCCCATAGTGACTAAACATTCAGGACTGATTGCTTACTAGGAAATAGTCTGCCCTAAATGTCATGTCAAATTTGACTACTCGGATCTCATCTAGATTTCATGGAGATGCTGGTTTGATGGTGAATTACCTTGCAGAGAGATTTATTGTTTTCTGCTACTCTAGATTTCAGTTAAATGTTTGTTTTGGAAGTGTTTATCTTGCAATAAAAATAGAAGTAGTATATTAACATAACTGTAGTCTAAAAAAAATATTTTTTATTCCTTCTAAATTATTCAGAATTACATGTTTATATTTATGGTTTTTATTAAAATTAGGATTATGTGCCCCTCTAAAATGAGTTCTGCTAATCGTGAGACAAAATTTTTATCTTGGGTTTCTTTTAAAATTTATCTAACTCATCTTGTTTGGCTTAACTTGGTAATAATATATGTAGATGCACTTTCAAGTGGAAAGGTTATTTTTGTGTAGAAAATGTGAAGCTGCCTGCTAAGTTGCTGCACATTCAGATACCTATCTTCCCCCATGATTTTATGTGTTACAAAGGACAAAATTCTCTGCAAACTGAAAAATAATAAATTTTACTTAGCATTTGGTTTTCTAATTTAATGTTTAAATTCTCATTTTTTTTTAATTACAATAATTGATTTATGTTAGGAAAACTGACTGACATGTGTGCAAGAAGCTGCACTGTCATATTTAAAGACAATCAAAAGAAAAAATGGATTTATTTTAAGCTTGAAGAAACACTGAGTAGAAAGTTCAAACAGCATAATCTTTGGTTGCAGATGTGATACTAAGATGTGAGTAGTTGTGTTAATTTCTGCAACTGATTTTATTATTGGTAAAACGCTATCCTGATAATGTCTATAGGACTGATACAATACACTGTAAGAAAAATATTCAGGAAAAATTTGGCTGGGATTTGGTAGAGGCAGGATCCTGTCACTTAATAGATGAAGAAAGGCAAGATGAAACATGAAGGCCGAGACCTTTTTTTTTTTTTTGCCTCTCCTAAAGTAGTATGTATCAAGAGACCTTTGGGATTAGTTGAAATGAAAGGTGTATATCTGAATCTTTTTTGACTGGGATTTTTAGTTGCTGTTGTACAACTAATGCAAGGAGTAGATATGAAAGATAAAACTGGAATTTCACTGAAAATTCAGTTCCTATCTCAGATTCTCCTCTTCTCTTCACTCTAATCTCTGTCCACTTCATCTTTTCAGATACCTGACAGGACCTGCTTGTAGTTACATGACCTAGGAACTGGGGGAAAAAAAAAAATAAAATCTTATTTGGGATGATCTGTTCAGTTTAATATTAAATTTCAGTTTTGTTTCTGTCTCCTATGTTTTAATTAAGCTTCTTGAAGAATATCTAATTTATTTCAAAACTACAGTTTTTCAGGGTAGTCATCTCCATGTATTTTAGGGGCAGATGTTTAATGGTTGGTGTGGGAATTGCCTTTACACAACTACAGCAAGGTCTTGCCATGGGATTTTATAAGTAGCTTGGCTCTGTAATATGCTGCATCTCACAATAGGGTTCATTTCAGACTGGAACCCTTGGCTGTTATTGCAATATTTATATTGGATAGTAGCACCTCTACAACATAATGAATAGGCAATGTGGGTTTGAATCTGTTGCTAGGCTGTAGCTTTGGATGGTTGAGATAATTACCAGTGTTAGGTTTTAAAAGAGCTGAAAGGACTTAAGTTGAAGCTTTGTTCATGTCTTAGGCATTTGCATTTGCAAATGAGTTGGTGGGCATATTAGGAGAGTGTAATGAATGTAAATACCAGATCTGACTGCAACTTTGTGGCTCTTATTTGCAGCATATTTGTAATGTATGTCCCTGACATAGTCACTGTTCTTTGTTTGCTTGAAGTGTCTTCTGCTATGAATATATATTTCTTTGCCCTGATGCATTTTTAGTTTTTTACAGGAACAATGAGTCACAGATCTTTATAATCCCATCAATTTAAGGATGGTTTTTTCATATTTGTTTAGTGTTGTGCTCCCTTCAGATGAAACAAAGTATCTTGAGTCTTGTCAGTAACAATGGCAATGCAATTATTGTTAAGAATAACTTTGTCTTGCCCAGAACAGTATATTACAAAGAAGTGTAATAAGTGAATATTTTAAAATTGGTTAGATGGAAAACAGAACCACTGCATTAGTCATCCTGTTTCATTTTGTTTGGCTTATTGTTTAGTTCATGGCTCCAAGAAAAACACCTTTGTCCAATTTGCACACAAAGGGAGAGGCAGGATGTATCTTTCATATAACATTGAACTTTTCAATGAAAAATATCAGTATGTGTCATTTCACACAGAGAAACAAAAGCAGCATTCATATGTCGCATGAATTGCTCATTTTAAATGTAGTCTCTTAAAAATATCTTGGTGCTTTATTTGCTTGAAAACTTGCATTTGGAGCAACTTGAATAACTGTCTGTGAGATTTTATCCTAAACAGCCATTCTGAAGCATGGTGATTGTGGCCAAGAAATCCTGATACAGAATACGTGGTGCTTTTTTGGGATCTGGAAAGTATGAGATTGTCAGTGATGTCATGTTTTGCATATGGCTGCCATCACTCTGTGTGAAGGGTGTAACATGTACACATGGATATTGTACCCTTAAATCGCCAGCACAGACAACTATGATCTTAGTTGCAGAGGATTCTTCCCTAAATCACACAGTATTGTTGCAGTATTCTAACCTGAAAAAAAGCTTACCTAACTCCAAATTCATCATACTGTCTATAGCACACTTGAGTCTGCTGTACTCCTTTTCTGAGGAAGTGTTAAATAAGATGTTTGATTCACTGGTGTTTAGGTCTTCCAGTTTGAAAGCTAGTGATGTCTGGGAGACAAGTCTCTTTTCCATTTATACGTAGTTCTCTTGGGTCCTCAAAATCAAAAAAACACCTAGTCTGTTTGCTGAGATGCAGGAGTTGGGATGAGGGTCTCTTTTGGCTTATAAAGATGATTTGTTGAAAGTTCTTACGTTTAAACTTTTCACAACTCTCCTCTGCAGTAAAACTGGAGTTAAATTACATTTCATATAGATTACACATTGCATTTAAAAAAAGATATTAGGACTGTATATTGCCTCAGGGTTCAATTTTGTTTTGTGTACAGTTTTGTTTTCAAAGCAAAGGATTTTTGAAGGGACTAACACTTCCTACCTAGAAAAATATTCTTGTGATAACTTTTATTACTTCTGCATTGTAAAAAAAAATGTATGATTTGTATGGTGATCAGATGTTGCAGATAAACTTTCTGATGGTTGAGCAAAAATTGTTGTGCCTTATCAGAATGCTAAGGGTTTAAAAGGACTGGGGTGCATAAAGAAGAGTGTGGCCAGCAGGTCAAGGGAGGTTCTCCTCCCCCTCTACTATGCACCAGTGAGACCACATTTGGAGTAGTGTGTTCAGTTCTGGTCTCCCCAGTTCAAGAGGCACAGGGAAATACTAAAGAGAGTCCAGTGGAGAGCTACAAAGATGATGAAGGGACTGGAACATCTCACTTATGAGGAAAGGCTGAGAGCCCTGGGGCTGTTTAGCCTGGAAAAGAGAAGACTGAGAGGGAATCTGATTAATGTTTTAAAATATCCAAAGGACGTGTGTCAAGTAGAAAGGGCCAGTCTCTTTTGAGTTGTGCCCTGTGATAGGACAAGAGGTAATGGTAGTAGCAAGGTGAAACACAGGAAGTTCCACCTCAACCTGAGGAAAAATTTCCCCGCTGGGAGAGTGACAGAGCCCTGGAACAGGCTGCCCAGGGAGGTGGTGGAGTCTCCTTCTCTAGGGACTTTCAAAACGCACCTGGACCTGTTCCTGTGTGGCCTGCCCTGGGTGTTCCTGTGCTGGCAGGGGTGTTGGATTCAATCATCTCCAGAGTTCCCTTCCAACCCCTACCATGCTGTGTGTACATACTGGCCTGCACGATAGCTTAAAACTCTGCTAGGTCTGTGCATGCCATAGGTTTTCTAGGTAAGGTGTTGGATTTGTATTGTAGAAACATGCTGGCCAAACAGTGAGAATATTATTCTTCTCCTGAAGATCTTGAACCAAAGAAAAATCGAAGTGCTACATATTGGCCTATGCTTAGTTCATGAGGAAGTGTCTGTAATGTTTATTTTTTTCTGGAAGGAACTTAAAGCAAGGAGACCAAAAAACCCAAGAAACCAGCATAGTTCTTTTTATATTAACCTTTGCATTGCTTCTGCCTGGAGGAAGATAACTTGTATGTCTTTGTACATTATCAGAGTTTAAATATGAACTCCTGAACTAGTGGCTATACTGCCTTTTGAATGAAAGAGGCTAGAAAGTATTTTTTCATTTATGTTTTGTGCCAAGAATGTTTTAATTAAGGTTTCATATTTTCTGGACTGCAGCATTAATTTAAAAAGATGTTGCTTTTACTTTATGAAGGTTATACCAAAATACTGATCCTTCCTAAGAATGACCAAATTGTAAAAATAAAACTTTCTAGTCATTTGAAGTTGGATTTTTCTTGCAATATCGTAATACCATGTATGAAAAAGAAATTGCTCTTCCAGCTGTTAGTTTACTGAAGAATGATTTTGTAGAAGTCTCTCACCCATTTAATGGTAAAAGCAAATACAAGTATTTCCAAAAATTCCCTAGATCTATTCTGAAAATTAACTCCCTTCACTCTGCAAATGGGGCATCTGCTGATAAGAACCCAATAGATGTTTGCTACAATTCAGAAAACAATATGAAAGTTTGAAATTGTAGTGAGGGGCAAAAGATAAACCTGAACACAGCTATGAAAGTAATATGCAAGTTTATTGATACAATTGGTTTGTGCTGTTTCTGGTGTTCTAGAGTCTGTAAGTAATCAGTTGGTATGCAAAAGCCCAGAAGAGTGTAACAAAGGCTGGCTAATACTTTTCACTTCCAATTCCACAGAACACTTTTGTTCGCTTACTTGATTTTGCTAAGTTTACTGTAGTGAAAGGGAAGAATGTTTTCTTCCAGACTTCCTTTTAGTATTCCATTCAAACTGCCTGTGATATTGGGCTCAAGGAAGGCTAGACTCAAGACGGCTTTAAATCATTACTCAGGCACATGTTAAGATGTTTTAGAACCTCAGGGCCTCCAAAGCCCTTCTATGGGTGAAGAGAAAGGAAGAAATTATTTTGAAGAAAGTAAATGCAAACAAACCCTGTAGGCTTTTACAGTGAGGATTAAGTTGTTGCAAAGAAAGATAGCATCACTGTATTTCAAAAGTACTGTAAATGACAGATCCAAGATACTTGAGTGTTTGGGAGAAGGTAGAGAAGCTGAAGAAAACTTGCTCTTGTCTAAAATGTTTTTGAATTTCTTCTTGTGTATTCAAACTTTCTTGTATTTGAAATAAAATAATGTTTTAAAACATGAAAAAGCCTGATGAAAATTCTTTACTAAATGTCCCCCAATGATAAATGGACTGTGTGTTGTCTACTTTATTTAAACAAGAAATCACTGAATTACTTTTCCACTCAGGGAATTCCGTTCTTGGTTAAATTTTAATCTTTCTTGATTTAGTTTATCATGAGAATCAAGTTCTTAACTGCAACAGAGAATGGCATGGAGTTTATTATTTTGCACAGTGTGACATGGGATAGAGTTAGCAAAGCATCAGAACACTTAGATAATTAAACTGACTGTCAGCTCTGGACCTTTGTATAAAAGTAAAAAAAAACTGTATTCCCAGGCATTCCAACTAGTTTTTAGTAATGTGGTAAGCTGGTCACAGAATCATTTAGGTTGGAAAAGATCCTTGGGATCATCATGTCCAACCATTAACCCTACTCTACAAGTTCTCCCCTAGACCATATCCACCAACACTACATCTAAGTGATGCTTAAACACATCCAGGGATGGCAACTCAACCACCTCCCTGAGCAACCTATTCCAATATCCCACCACTCTTTCTGTGACGAACTTTTTCCTAGTGTCCAGATCAAAATAAGGTCAAAATAAGTGTATTTTTTTGTGCAAAACAAGAAGCATACAGCCAGCTAATAGTAATCTGGTACAACATGCCTTACATTAGTTACATGAAAAATTCGAGTTAAATACACTTAAAGTGGAATTAGGAACAGGGGAAATCTTTGCATATGCTATAGATGAATTCATGTGAATGCAATGAATTACCCAGGTAATTAAAGTTGCTTGGTACAATGAACGGCTTGAAAAGAGATACAAGAAGATTGCTTGGACTTAAATACTGTAAGTATGTAATTGCAGAAAATGGTATAAATTCGTCTCGGTGTCTGTTTTTATAATATAAGTTATGTCTTGTGCTGTAACTGAATTTTCTTGCTCCAGGGTGTTTTGGAACTGAGACAGCCCATTTTAATAGGCTTTTTGGTAAACAGTTTTTAAAAAGGAAAACATGAACATGCTTTAAATGTCTTAAAGCTAAACCAAATACCTCTTCTCTTTGACTTTGTCACATACTCAAATTGCTGGGCATTTCAGTTTGATTCTTCCTGTTCTAGTTTAAGCTTGTCTAATTGGGACTTAAGTTACATTATGCCTCTTACAGCTAGATGGAAATTTCTGTCATTGTTACAGTTCTCCATGTTGATGGCACTCAGTGATACTATTGAATACATCACAAATACGTATTAGCTCACCCTTGATAGAAACCTGGTTAGTTTCTGGCTTTTTTCTCTGTGCCTTATGGGCATTTGGCACTCCAAAGAACTCATCATCTCCTGGTGTAAATTCTCACAGATCTTTTCCAGTTAAATAAAGTTTACTTTGGACCAATTTCTGTGCAGCTTTTCATTAATGAACTGAACAGTGAAAGAGAATATACTTAAAAAACTTACAGATGATATCAGGGTGCAAGGAGTTGCAGCTTTTGGTGGACAGTTTCATAATTTGAACCGCTCTCATTAAATTGCAGTAGAGTCTCAAATTAACAAATTGAATTTAATCTGAAATCTTTTACAAAGGAGAAATTAAATGCCCAAAGTCAAAATAGGGAAGAAATGATAAACAGTAGGTTGTGTACAGTAATTTAGAAATTCTCTGTGAAACTTTGTTCTGTGGGTAAAATAAAAAAAAAAACCCTGGGGGTATAGAGTCATGCTGCACTTTAATTGGAGTAAAGTATGAACTGTCTCTCCAATTGTTTTAGATTTAGAAAGACTGTACTTGAAGATTGTCATATCAATAAGTTACGCAAAAGAGAGTTTTTCATGGTTATCTTTTCTCTGTATCATCTAGTATATCCAGTGACCTGTTTAGTCTCATGAAACTATATCCAATCTATTGCAAGTGAATGCTATTGGATTCATTATTCATAATGAGAACAAATTTGAAAAAATGTTCTTGATGTATCAGTTGATGATGGGACAAAAGCCAAGTTGATTTTACACAGATAATTCAAGGAAAATTTTAGCAAAGATTTTGAAGTGTGTGGATAATAAAACATACCTTTTAGATTACAGATCCCCTTAGGTAGAATCTCATTTGCTGAGAAGGAGCTTGTAAACTGGTCCTGGAACAGGGTTGGTCATTTGAATAGTTCTCTGGTCCCTGGTTTTGTGTAGCATTGTTCTACAGACAGGGTGGTGTTTGGATCAGAAAAAGGAGTAGTTGTCTCCATGTGACTGTGATTCTTACTCCCTCACACATCCCATTGCATGATCTCCCCCTGCCACAAGTGGCCTTCAGATTGATGAATCAAAGGCTAACTGTGCACCTAAAGCGCCCAGAGCGCAGTTTTAGAATACTCTGTCATTTTCAGTATTATGTTGCCAGGCATAATAGCTCTGCAGTCTCACCATATGGCTCATTCTTCACAGTCAAACAAGTAGACGAGTAAGTATAATCTTGCTCTTCTAATAGCTGAAGGCACCAAGGCAGAGAAATTGAGTCTGCTTTTTGAAGATCCTAAGTCTGTTTTGCACAAAATGCATAGTTACTGTTCCAAAGACCTGCTCAAATTGAGGTGTCTAACTTTCTATATGTGCTCTTAAAAGCTGGGTCCAGGCGACTATCTAACAGCTAGTGAGACTGCAGGTAGCGTTAATGTACTGAAGTGTGTGGCTCACCTTTTCAGGGGATTTTGTAGGTCTGTTTTGTTACCGAGATGTATTTCTGACTAGGAAAATGTTTTATCGTAGGTTTTGAAACTGCAAAGTCTCTTGCACTGCATGGGGCACATGTTATCTTGGGCTGCAGAAATACATCAAGAGGCAATGACGCTGTACAACGCATTCTTGAGGAATGGGTAAGTGAATGTATATAGTGCCAACACTAAGCTGTGTTTATCAAGATGTGATACAGTACAAGCAGTTAAATAGATATTACATTGCTATGCAAGAATCTAACGAAGAAGGTGTTTGTCTTAATTTGCCATAGCCTACTCAGTCACTGGTATATCAGTGATTTTTCATTACATATGGCCATATTGGACTGCAGTGTTATCTGTGTTTCATACAGATGCTTTGTAAAGACAAAAAATGTTGGAAAGAACCACTGAGGCATGTTTCGTAGTTCATAGGACAGGACATTTCCAGAACCAAAGCGTATAACTGACTGAAAGAGAATGTACACATTTAAATATTAGAGACAGCTGCTATTTTGCCCATGGTTTTTATACTGTGAGAGATTTCAGAGAGTCATTTTACAAAGCCAAGAAGGTTTCCTTCCTTTTCTTTCCTAGTCCATCACGCCCAACAGCACTGATGACAGGCAGTCTATATCAACAGGTTTCTTCCTTCGTGTTCATCCCTTTTTCTTTCATTTCTCTTCTGCTGCAAACACAACCTCTTCAGTACTTTCTACTGTCTGTTCCCTTGTTTCTTTGATTGCTAATTTCCTCCTTCTGTCCCGTGTCTCCCCCCCCCCCCAAACTAAGGCCTTTTATGAAAATGTATTCAATATTCTTAATTTAATCTTTCCACAATAATTTATTTGCTAGTAAGGATTGCAAGCTATTCCTCTCTGAGCTTGCTATGACTGCTAACATCTAGGAGATAATTTGTTGACACAGTCCTATAGACTTTACTTGAATAATAAACTGCAGGATCAGATTCTCAGAATTCTTTCTTGCTAAATTTAGTGATGAGTGTTTTAGCTTTATTTCCCAAGCTCTGAAAATATTTCAACTGCTCCCATGTGATACAGGAGAGCACTCAGTATTAATATTTACACATAAGTACTCTACGGATAATTATATTTATTAGTGCAAAACAAAAGTGCTTATTTACAAGTATTTCCAAGTGATGCATATAGTATTGATAGTTTTTTTGCTTATAATATTGCTAACTTCTGTAACCACAAGTTTCTTCAACAAACGGTCTTTGTATTTAGGCCTTTTTCTTTTGCCCAGATGATATTAATGATTTATAGTAAAGTATTGGGAGGGAAAAATACCTTCCTTTCCCCTTTGATACTTCACATTAAAATTCTCTTTTTGTTTTTTATTTCAATAGGGTGGAATTCCAAGAGAATTCCAAAAGGCAAGCAGAACATGTGTTGCTTAAAGTTTATTTGTTAATTCTCTTTGAACAGAACTGGATTTGGTGATACTCTGTCATTTGAATTTAGTGGTCCCAGTCCTGCTACATATGGTTATATGTATGTTTTTATGGAACTAAAATTAGGCAATACTGAGGATCTTTTATTTTAAAAATCTTCCATTACCGCCTTAATTCTGAGCATATCTCTGAGCTCTTTGAAAGCAATGGGAATTCAGGAGGACTTAATACCTATATTATCTCACCAAAAGTTAATGAATTGTTAATTGAATGAAGATCACTGAAGGTCGAATTACTTCAGAAACACTATGTTTATTTATATACCAATAATTTTCAAATTGTAATTGTTCAGAAAAGAATCTCATCTGTAAACTGGTTAGCTGGAAAACCTTCAATGCTTCTTTGTAATGGCTTTGTTGTTGTTTATTGAGAGGGACTAATTAACTTTGATTATTGCACTAATATTATGGCACTTTGACAGTCCCTCAGATTTATGACTCTGGGAGAATAAACAAATGAAATGCAGGTGCTGGAGCAGAAAGAATAAGTTATTACTGAACTTTAATTACTTAGAGTGTGTAACCAGGAGAGAATTAGTTGATGAATTACAAGATGCTTAAAATTTACATCAGATTGTAAGCAATTTTGAAAACAAGCACACAGACTTGCTCCAAAGTTGGTTACTGAAAAAAAAGAGACAAAGATTAATTTGATTGATACTAATATTAAAATATTGATGTAAAATACCAATACTTGGCTTATAAGTGCAACTATGGAGCAGGAAGTTGTTAATCAAACAAATTTTTCCTAAAAATTAAAGATTTTAATAAAAATGTCAACACCCTCTGCATATAGTTCAGATGAATATTCAGTATGTAGCTGCAACTATCCTGCTATACAGAACTTCAAAGCATCCACAGTATTTTGTCTCCCTCCTTCCTAGAGAAAGCAAAATTATTGAAGGGAAAATGATTTGCTTTTCAATTTGGAACAAATGTTTAGAAAATAGCCACTGTTTAGGATACAGCCCTACAAAGCCTCATGTTCCCATTCCTCAGGTAGTATTTCTGGTGACAGTAAGTGCCGCCTACTTGATATATGTTTTCTTGTAAATTTTTGAGATTTAAGTCTCTGAGCTGCAGGATAAATAATGTCTTACTCCAGTATTTTGAGTGGTGATGACTTGGTAAATATGTTCCCACTCTTCAACTGAATGTCCAAACCCCCATTTTCTTCTAATTTGTGTGAACTATACTTTTATAACTAACTAAAATAAATCTTTGTCATATTGAAGTCTAGTGTATTTACATGCTGTAAGCGTACCATGTTGGTAATAAAATTTGTATTTCTATAGTAACGTATATTATCAAAAGCAATGTGTATCCTGTGCTGGCTTTTCTGTGGGACAGTATGCTTTAGTACTCAAGGTTTAAATATTGGACAAAGAATATTTCACTCTTCACTCTTTTTGTTGTCTGATGCAAAAGAGAGTTCTGCTTGTTTTGCAAGAGGCTACAATAATTTAAAATGTGTGAAGAAATAACTGTTATGTCAAGTTTTGATAAAGTTATCTAATTAATAATCTGTATTAACTAAAGCCTGAATATATACAGAAAAAAAAATGTATTTCTTAAAAAAAAGTAAAACCCAAGCACCACCAAACCACAACAAAACAAAGAAATCTTCCAAATCAAGCCTACTGTAATACGGTATTTAAAAATGAAGTACAACATATGGAACAGTACTTAGGAAAACCATCCAGCTTGATACCTTAGTGGGTCTATTTGTGAAATCCTTGTCTGAAATGCCATAAACTGAGCGTCTGCAGCAAGACAGGTTTTCTTTGGGCGTGTTGTTCTTTTAAATAAATTATTTGGCAAAACCCCCACTTTCAGTCTGCTGTTAGTGAGAGCTGAAAATCAAGTCTATAAAGAGAAAATGGGACGGTTAAATGGCCTGGAAAAATCCAATTCTTAAGACTTAGAGGAAACAAGAGGATTAATGGAAGAAAATGTTGGTTTTGGTTGGTTTTGGTTTTTTTTTTGGGTTTTTTTTTTTGTTTTTTTTTTTTTTTTTTTTTTTTTTTTTTTTTTCAGATTAGCTGCCATTACATTTTAAAAAACCCAATTTCTAAACTGATCGATCTTGGCCTTTGGAGACAAATCTAGAAAACCTATTTTTTAACAGTTTATGTCTGAAGAGCTGTTTTATAGTTTGAGCCATTTAAGTAGCCATTGCCCATACAAACTTGCTAATTACTTTAGATAACTGACCCTTGTTTGGAACCTGCAGTGTTCCAGTTTTCTTTCTAAACTGCAATAGATTTTTGCTAATATGCAAATAGAGGATAATTGCCATATGTAAAGTGTTGTGACAAGTTTTAATGTGACTCTCTAACTAGTGTGTCAAATAAAATTTTCATAGAGAGGTATAGTTGTTTATATTGATACCATCTAATGCTTACATACATACATATATAGAAAGAGAAAAAGGAAGAGAAAGTATGTAAAAGGAGATAAAAAGAGAGATCAGTATAGCTTTACATTTGATAGCTCAAAAATTAATGTTGTTCATGCATGATGATGTTCAATATCAATTTAAAACTGTTTGATAATTTCTTGCTTGGAAAAAAGGAAATTAGAATTCTAGAGTTATGATTCATTTTAATAAGAAAGAAATTGTCAAACATAAATCTCTCTGTGAGTAGTGAAAAGGCCTGGAAGCAGCCAAGAAAAAATATCAATACTTTGCAAAGGAGGAATGATTGTTCCAATTCGTAGCTTAATTGACTTTAAGGCTTAATGAAAAAAAAACACTACAGAGCTGTTTGTATACATAGTTGCTCTGATGAACATTGAAATCTATGCTCCAGGAAGAGAAGCTAGGTAATTTATTTTACATTATTATTGATATAATTTTTTAATTGAGTGTGAGCAGAATATTTGGATAAGACTGTGTAGCTCCAGATGTTAGCCATATTCTCAAGAAAATACTTAAGAATATGAATGAATAAAATATTTCATAAATCACAGCTTTTCTTGCCAAGAAGCTCTCATTTATTTATTCCTGTCAAATAGTCTTTGAAGTAGATATTAAAAGATAAATTGTAAGTTTAATATTTGATAAAAAGTATGTATCTTTTGTAATTATTCCTCAGTGTTCAGCCTACAGCTACATCAAAGATTAGATTAAACTGTAAAAAAGAAAATTCAACTTTGCTTTATATGTAGAAATGTGTAAGATAAGAGACGTGACAAGAGAGAATGGCTATGAAGAAAACCAATGGAATAAACATGACTCCTTGCTGTATTCCTTTCCCCCAAAGTATTCTTCACCTAAGGAATGATTTATATTCTTGCTGATTAAGTAACTGAATGAAATTAAAACCTAGTAAGTGAGTCTTTGTATTCCATTTGTAATGTTTTATAGCACAGAAAGACAAGAAGCAAACTGGGCACATTTACACAGAACATGGGCAACAATTTTCATGTGTCGACTGTGTGTGTTTCCTCCTCAAGGAGTGGGGACTGATCTCCCATGTAGTGTTTCATCACCACTGGCATCCTTGGTTTACGACTTTTTTGTGTGTGTGGAATACAGAATAGCTCTGTAAAGTATTCTACTATCTTAGTTTCTTGATACTAATAGATGCTAATCTTGATACAGAAGATAAAATTTCCCTTTCTGTCTTTTGGATGTTAATTTTGTGAGCCTCTTCTGTAAATTGGTCAGATTTAATACATTTCCATACTTAGATGATGTAAGACTACATCAGAACCAGCACAATAAATTGTTCTTGAATCAACTTATGTGAATGTTTCAGAGAGGACATCGCATTGTGATGATTGACACATTTTCATTTACGGAAAAAACTGGAGAATGTGTAAAAGATGGCTTTGGAGGTGTAGTAAATACTGATTGGAGCTGTGGTCTGCTAGTGCTGAATCAAAGAGTTTCAAAGTAGTGCTAAATAAAAACTTTTTTAAAAAAATAATCTCTTCAAGACAGAAAGTATTTTAGAATGTCATGCTGGTAGAGCACATGCATTTCTGTGAAAATATTATTTCCAATAATGTGGTGTTATTTTGTAATAAAGAATTGTATTGTTTCAAAGCATGATATTCTAAAACTATGGATTATTGGTCCACATGCCATCACAGCGTACTATACAGTTATAAAAGTCTGCAATGTGTATACATATTTCATCTTCCAGTGCTCTGAATAGTAAACATGATAAAGATAAAAGTAGTTATCCAAACTTTGCTATGGCAAAAAGACTTTGCAGGAAGAGGCACTATCTTGTATTAAGCTAACTGGTAATGCAATA
>JAAGNO010001320.1:232522-248759 GCA_033439905.1 Ceryle rudis | reverse complement strand
CAGAGAACAGGTGGGAAAGAAAGTACAGGACCCAGCTCAGGGAAAATTTAAATCTGGACTTGCGTTCTGCCATGATGTTGTTAAGAGTTGTTAAGGTTGTTAAGGTTGTTAAGAGTCCTCACAGAATTGCTAACCTGCTGTGTAGAAGAATGACCTGTATACTGCCTGCAACTTCAAAAAAGGGTATCAGGAGAATTTAAGTGGCAACCCTTTTTGTGCCAGGGTGATGTTTATGTCTTGTGTGGTTTTACTTGGTTGTACTATCTTATATTTTTTAGGAACTGCTCATTAATGTAGTCATGCTTAACATGTTACAGTTACAAAGAAAGACATGAATGTATGTACTCATTTCTAATTAATTTGTGTAATTATGTTTTATAATCTAGGTGTTTGCAAAGCAGAACATGGTACACCCCATTTACTGTCCACTGTAGCTAATAAAAAATAATAGAACGAAATAAATCTTGAAACTAACTTTAATTGTAAGTATAGATGAGTTGTAAATGATATCTTTGTTATGTTTATTTTTAATTCTGCAGTGTTGCAGGTTTGTAGAGCATACCAATTAGTGTACTTCTTCGAAGTAATGATGAGTTAATTACTGTAAATGCTGAATGTTATTTCTGTGACAATTTAAAATGCAGTACTGAGATACTTCTTTTAAAATGTAGAACTAGAAGTAAAGGGAGAAAGGAAATGGTGACAATAATGAGACCAGTTAATGTCATAAAGTTTTTTTTCAGCATTCAAAGTGATAATATAGGTAAGATGATTAAAAATACATGAAAAAAGAAGTATAACAAACTATCAGTATCCCAGTTAATGCCATTATTAAAGTGGACATAAGCAAAGTAAACCTGTATATTTCACTATGCATTAATATATAAATCAAGAAAAGGCAATTTGACTGAATTAATCTGAAACTGATTACTGTTCTTTTAGTGCTGCTTATGCTCACTAGGTGAAGCCTCTCTTGCTTTGTAACTCATGCCGATTGGTGGCCTTCCATGTCAGTAGTGTTGTCAGGTTTGTTTTTGTGAATATGTTTAAAGAGTAGAAAATGCCTCTAGCTTCAAGTAGAGTGTTTTTCTTTCTGGTGAACAGTAGTAAATCCTACCATTTTGAAAGCTGTGTAGTATACCTATGAGAAATGAGCTGATTCACAATATTTCCTTGAGCATGCACACTGTAAGAGATATTAATAGCTTCCTTCAGCAGTGTCCCACTTAGAGTAACTTTGAAATGTAATATTTCATTCTGTCCTGGTTAAATTAACCTTACATTTTCTTGTGAAATGGCATGACTACCTAGAGAAAATTTGAAGTGTGCTATGTACGTTCACACTGCAGGGGGGTAAATTTATGCATTAAATATTTACTTTTCAATCCAGGATTGGTTGTCTCCCAGTTGAATGCAGTTTTGATAATGAAAACTGGTGCCATACACTTTCTGTTTGGTTACCTTTTCAAATAGTGAGAAAAATATTAAAACTTCTGGAATCAGTTTTGGTAACACTAGTGATAAATGATTGCATGCAAAAGGCTTTACTTTATAAACCAGCAGCAGAGAAGTGTTACTCTACCTCTTAAGAATGGTGCAGTAAGAGAGAAAAGCTCTTCCACTCTCTGGGGGGAATTTTTGGAGCTCTCTTGCACTACCAATTCACAGCTGTGTAAGTTTGAGGAAAACCAATGCACAAACCTGAAGGTCCCAGACATTCAGTTCATCTGTTTGGTCTTGTTATGAAAGAAATTTTACAAGTTTGACAGATTTATTTATAAAGACTTGCTTCAATATTTAAAGTACATCTATTCCAGCATTCCTCATTTCAAATTCGTCTGTGGATCAAGATGAAAGAAAAATTAAATTGTATATTGAAGAGCTGTTAATTGAACTGCACTGCATTTAGCAAGGGAGCATCAGCTTCAGGCAGTCAATACTACAGAGAATTTTTAATGTACTGTATTACTAGATTGTCAGTTTGTATTGGAGAATGCAAACAGACTGTTTCGACTGGTGATAAAGCCCTGGAAACTTTTAAGTTATTGAGAGGAGAAAATGTTATTTTGCTTTGATATGTTGTGACAAATTTGTTGATAGAACCAGGAGCAACATTTTTTTTTTTTAGGTGAATATTAATTTTAATATCTTTCTATTGATAAATGCTGATTGCTAGATATTTATCATGGGTAAAGAATGTATACTGATTTTTTTTTTTTAGTGGGAGCAAAACAAGATCCACAAGAATTCTTGAACTTGCACAAATGTTACTTTGCAATTTGAGTAGCTCTGAAAGTCTCATTTAAAAATATTAGTTCTCTCCAGATATAATTCTAAAAAATAGCATATCAAAAAGCTTTAGAAATGCTTTAGAAAAATGTTATCTCTTTTTCCTAAGGCAGTGTTAATTTCTTTTTGTAGTTAATCTTTTGCACTGGAATTTAGTACATTTATAGTTAAAGATTCTTTTAACAGCTAAATTATTTAAGCATGTCTTCTGGGATAACATGGTCTGTTTGGTGTTAAGTATGAAATACTTTTTATTTCATTTTCTTCACTGATAAAAATGAAATAACTAGAGGGTTTTGTAGAACCAGAACAGATTTAGGGCTGTGGTGTTAGATTAAAGATGTACTATTCTAAGACATAGCTTGTTAGAGCAGTCATGCTTCATGATAAGATTCTTCTTAGTTCTGGTGGTCCTTACGAGGCTTGAAGTCTACCTTCCAAAAACTATAGTGAGTCTGAAACTTGTTAATTATTTTTAGATGTCAGTCTCTGGATTTTACCACAAGTATGGTAGGTCTCAAGTATATGGTAAACCTAAAAATGCCATACATTGTTGATGCATTGTCTTCTCCTGGAGCAGATCTTTCTTGGATGGCTTCAAAAGAGTTAATTTCCCCATGATACTGAAATCTCACCAAAATGGTAAGAATTTTGTGACTCCAACAGCAAAGTAAAAGCACAAAATCTTCCAGACTTTGCTTCATTTAGCTGGGCGTTGCTTATATACTGTCAACTTAGAATTGCATTTTTTCAATTTTTTTCATTTGTTTCCCCTTAGTCAAGTCTTTGAATGTTTCTTACCATGCAGAAAATGGCAAGAAGGGAGAACACTGCATATTATGCCCACTCTGTATTTTGTATTCCAGATTTCAAAAGGTTAGGGTCTAGGTCAAAGGTATGTATTTCATTTAAAGAGCATCCTGTAAACATCTGAGCTTAGACATGTGTGCTACTAACTTCATTTTTTAGAAAGATCGCGATTACTGAAATACTAGACTTAAAAGCTGTATAAGAAAAACCCTATTTCATATTAGAAGCTATAATTTTTAGTATCTAAAATGCTTTTATGCAAGTCAAGTAAAAAGCATAATGCTGTATGAATAGTAGTTTGGAAAGAGTAATGTCTGGCAACATATTCAGTGATTTTCCTACACTTGTCTGAGTGAGCCTGTTTGACAATGTGAATATATACGGTAAGGTTCAGGAATGCTTTACGTGACAGCTTGACAATGGAGTAATTAAGAGAGTTATCTGAAGTACTGGTAAATGCCATGAATCAGAGGTCAGCTTGAAATCATGCAGAAATTTAACTAAAATTTATCAATTTTGTTTTTATATAGGTAAATCTTGTATCTTCTGCATAGTGTGCAGTTGTCTGATGGGGGAGGTCCTAAATTTGAGAATGATTGAAACAAATAGCATTAAGTTACATGAGGAAATCTATTAGTGTAGTTGAAAAGTTACTTAGGCAACAAAAAAAATGCACTTGAGATGACAAGAAACATCAAGTCTTGATAATGTGTTCTATTTTATTATTGGAAGAACAGAAACATTCTGTTGACCTTTCTGTGAAGAAAAGTTAAGTTGGGTGGCTTCCCTGTGAAGGCAGTTAAAGTTTAAATGTTAATAGGCTTCAAGATGATGTGTGGGCCTTTTTTTTTTTTTTCTTTTTTTTTTTTCTTTTTTAAGACTACCGGTTAATTTGTGGGTGCTCCTGATCTGTAGGCAATCTGCTTAAAAAATTGCATGTTACACGTTTCTTTATGCACTGTGTAGCTGCATGAGGCAGTATCTTTAAAATGTAAAAAAGCCTACAAAATGCACAGTCTGATAACAACAACAAATCTAATCTAAAGTGACAACTGGGAGACTTTCCCAGACGTTTTTCTCTTTAATGTAACATGGCTTTAAATTGATGCAGCCCCACAGTGATTGAAAAATTCTCAGAGCTTGTCTCCCATGATTACATTTCTGATCTGTACAACTTAATTTTTTAACTTGGTGAATCTCACTTTTGCGAATGAGCAGTTTGTTTATGTTTTAAGAGGGTGAGTTTCACTGATGCAAAACCAATGTTACTGTAATACTGTGAAAAGTGATATTGCTGATAGTCATCCTGGTCAGCAACATGGATCCATTCTTTATTGGAATGATACAGAAGTCATCTGGTGGATAAGGCACTGTATTGAGTGCTGGTTTATACTTACTTAGTGAAATTAATGTTAAATTAACACAGTATTTAGAGTAGACAAGTTTGAGGTAACCTTTCACCCTCTCAAAGTACCTTTGTTAAAGCATTTTAAATCTACTTAAGGTTATTTATATCTTGAAAATTGGTTCATTTTTTTGTGTTTTATTTAAATAGGATATCAGTTACACACTTCCTTAAACAAACAAACAAAAACCTCTATTAGGGTTCCTGAAAAACTTTATTTTAAAACAAGTCACTTCAAATTTAGTAATGAGCTGAAACAGTATGTGTCCCTGATTATTGTGATATTTTATAGATAAAAGGTACGATGGATATAAAACTCCAGTACTTTTTATTGTTCCATGTTTGTGTCTGGAGCTGTGGCTGTAGATTGACATTTGGGTTCTGGTTATAATTTAGGCAACAAATAGTAAATTTTAAGTTAACAGATGTACTTACCAAGTGGGTTGCACAGCTCCTTTACTCAAGGATGTTTTCTTGTATGCTACTCTCCCTAGTTACTTCAAACCTCAGCCTCTGAGCTACTGGGACAGTAATAAATGCTGGAGATGTATCACCCAAATGGGAGGGGAATGAGGCATTCATGGTTAGGAATGTGGGCAAGTAATAGTGTAAAAGTTGAAAGGAGTGGAGGAAGTTGTAGGAGGTGGCAGTTGTCTGTAGTAATTTGTAAAGGACAGAAAAGAAGGTCAACGCACATGATTTTTTGGCTACAGTTTTTGTTTAGAACGTAGCCAGAAAAACAAGAATTTGTTTGTACCTTTCAAAAATCAAGTAAATTGTTGAAAATTGTGTTTTTTTGATAAGCCTTATCTTATTCTAGCTTTCTTTTGGTATTTTTCCAGTACAGAAGTACATACATTTTCATTTACCTATTCATTTACCTTTTAAAAAATGTACAGTCTGAAGAATTATATAAGTAAAGCAATACTTGATAATATATATAACTGCTTCTGGAGCTGCCTTCTAGATCTATGTGCGTAAGAAGTGGTCATGTGTAAGAAGAAATGTCCTTTGGTCAGTTTTGTGATATAAACCCTAAACATCTGTTGTTTCTTTATGTATTGCTACTCTCAAAAGCAGAAAATAATACCCGTAGGTAGGTGCAGTCGTTGGTTGATATAAGTTGGAAATTAAAATAAATAAAAGCCATTGAAATGTAGTAGCTGTGATTTATAGCAGTGATGTATCATTGTGTGTTGTACTTACGAGATTGTGCCAGACTTATGCCAGGCTAGAACAATCAGGGTTTCAGAAGACCATGGATTTAACCATAAAATGGTGGACATTATGCAGGACAGATAATAGGAATATTCTCCTTTATTGAAGGAGAAACCAGTGAGGTGAGTGTTATACTCCTTAGGAACATTTCAACTGCCTTGGTAAAAATAATAAAGTTCTGGAGGTGCTGGAGGGGAAAAAAAAGGTTTAACAATTGTATTAAAACGTTGAAGTTCTGAAACAGTACAATAGAACATAAACTAGATGAAAATAGATGAGCTATTTAAGATGGATAATATTATCCTTTCTATCAGCTGTAGTAACCAAGTGGGATTTTTTTTTATGCTTTCATTGCTTGAACATGGAATTTATTATTTTGGTGATCTACATCTTGGAGTACAATTGATGGTGAAGATGATTTCAATCTTGCTTTCCAATCCAGTGGCATTTTTCCAGTAGCATTATTTCACAGTGCACGTAAACATAATTGTCACCTCAGTGCCACCAGGAAGGTGATTGTCTTGCCAACAAGGTCAAGCCATTGGATGATATAAACATATTGTCCAGAGACATCCTGACAGGCACCCACAATAAATATATAATGTAAAATAATATATATATAAATAAAATCTATCAGTATGCATATTTGTATTTTAAACTAATCAAGCTAAATCATCTGTTTAGCCATATAAACCTAGTGTTTATAAGTCTTAAGAAATTTGTTACCAATAATCTAAGCTTTTGTTTGTAAAAATATAGTGAAAACTTTGCCATCTGGAGAATGATTTTTCAGGATCACTGCCCTTTTTTTGAGACAAAGGGAATATTTTATTGTATTTAATTTGTCTGTGAAATTAAACAGTGTAGTGTTTGACTCTTCTCTGTGACTTCTGCTTTATTTAACCATAACCTATTCTCTTCATGTTGCTGGTTTGTTAATAGACCATTCTTATATATAAAAAGGTTGGATATTTTGTTTGTTTGGTTTTTGTTGGTTTTCTTTTTTTTTTTTTTTTACTTGCATTTCAAGTCTTACTCAGATTATGTCCAGTTCAGCTATTCAGCCACTGGATTGAACTCGTGAAGTCCTATACAGAGTTGGAAGGGATTTCTTTTTCTTCCAGTGGTGAACATTGCTGGAATTACTTGCAAGTTTTCTTTCATTCTTTTTCCATATCAACTTCTAGAGAAGGAAAATGGTCAAGGGATTTGAATAATTGTGGTTTCCATCTTTACTCTTAACTGTTGTGTCCCACACACTTGAAAAGAACAGTCTTGACAGAGCTGTTTTCTGTGGCACGTTTGTGCAGGTTCGTGTTCACAGACTTTCTCCATCCCATCTCTTTTCCTGTGTTCAGCAGCCTATGGGGTTTGCGTTTTGAGACCTAACCCATCTTTACCAAGGTGACTGTGAGTTTATCTGGATTTGCCCGCCAGGATATATTTAATTAGATATAAAGAAATGAATACATTACTTTAAATTATTTTGATGAAAGAACTCTTGCACTGCCATTAACAATGAGTTAAATGAGCTAAAACTTCCCTCTAGTTCCCTATCTTTTGATGAGGAAACAAAGCAGTTCTTTGCATGATTAAGATTTGTGGTATCATGCCTGAAATGAGAAGCCGTAATATATGCTTTATAATTTGTGTGGGTTTTTTTAACTCCCGCACAACTGTTCTTTATTTTTTTTTTAAGTGACTATTTTTACAGCTGGTTTTGTCATGTTTTCCTTTGATTTCAGACACTGATATCATAAGTTTACACCTATATATTTTTTTTAATTATTTTCCCCCCCCTTTATTGATGAGGAGGTTGATTGATTCCTTAGGCATCTCAAAGAGATTTGGCTTTGAAAATTCCCAAGGCTCTTTAAAAGTCCAGATCTGGTTGGTTTTAGACTCATTAGACTGAATATGAATTTTTGATAGTGATGATTAAACCTTAGCGAAGTAGGCAAAAATGTGGAAGACCGTAGGGCAACAAGCTAATCCCTTCAGTCATTTGAAGTGTGCCAGGAGTTCAGAAAGCTTATTTCCAGTAGCAGTTTTACACTATTTTACTGGCATTACAGTACAGCAGCACTCTTAACAAGATATACAGGCAACAGTTAAAGAAACAATAAAGGTCATTTACTCTTGGAGAAAGATGATTGTTCCAGTGAAAAAGAAAGGAGTTAAAGTTTGTTGTTGATAGATCTCTTGGCCAAATCTCAGAATGTATTACTCTGTAACAACAGGCTATGTTGTGTTGTTGACCTCTGATACTTCTAATCTTCCTTGTTGCATAGTTCCTTGCAGAGTTTAGACAAAAGAGCTGTCAATGACAAGAGTCAGGTGCCAAAATTAACAGATATTCTTTAAGATCTTGAGGCTTTTAGAAAAAAGAAAGGTGAGAAAGGTGTAATCATTTGCCTTATGGATTTTGGTTCATCTTAATTTTAACCTCCTCTTTGCAACCATGAAAAATTATTAAATATTACAAGATTAAGAGTTTTCTCAGAAAAGTTGCAGATGCATGATTATGTGAATGGAAACTGATTTCTTTATCTTGGAGCGCTGGACCCATCATGCATCATTTTGAATAGCTATTTTGGAACTTGTAGACCAGAATAACTGAGGTATTTTATCTGCAATCAGTGGGCTGTTGACATGGGATATTTTCCTGTTGACTTTAATTCAATCTCAAGCACAATAAAAGCCAGCATAATTGGCTTAAACTGTGAGGCTGAAGATGGCAGGTTATTTAAAATACTGAGTAACGCAAATGGTAACACTAATACCTTAAGAGTAGCAAAGGTGCACATTCTGCTAAATAAACTTCAGTAATTACTTTAGGGGGTTTTCCTCTGCAACACTGTAATTTTTCTAGTTTATATTCTTCACAGACTGCTGACCACAGTGACAGTTTTGCTGTTCTTGTATAAAATAACTCACATATGTGTGCACCTGGTCTTCATTATTGTTACATTGCATATATGGTAATGGCAGAATAGGAAATTTTCTTTTCTGATTTCTGCTGATGATGCCTTGTTTCAGGTACAGCACTTTGCAAGTACATTGTTCATTAAATGTCAGTATCCATTAAGCAGCCTTAACAGGCAAAAGGACTGTACAAAACATTCACTTCATTTTCATAACAAGGTAATATTTACTATAAAATGCTAAAAAACCCCAAACACACCAAAGAGCCCTTAACTGTCAACAGTATGAACATTCTTGTTTTACCTTACTGAGGCAAATATATTTGCAATAACAAACCATAAACAAACAAATTCCAAGAAAACCTTTGAAAAATAGTATCCATCTGTGTGAAGTACTGATTAAACAGAACAGAAACACTGTAACACCCACTTTTTGAGAAATTAGTATTGAAGGTATAATTGAAATTGAATGTATACTATAAGAGATATGTTGATTAAAATCTATTTTTGTCTGAGTTCACTTCCATGTCTTAGTATGCTAAGGCTAATTTGTCCCACTGTAGTTTAGAAAATCTTTATTCTCATTGATTTTGTTTTTCTTGCAAAGGTTTTTGCTAGAAATGTGAAATTCTGAGAAGTTACTTCCAAATCTACAACTTAACATGTTTGACTGCCAGACAAAAGTAGTGTTGGGGAGGTTGACAGGGAGATGTGGAGACTACTTAGCTTCAAGGGATGACTGTATTGTCTGGATTGATATGGGATCTCTGTTGAATGCCATCTCTTACAGAGCAGATATGTGATTACAGCATCAGAAGCTGGTAGGGTTTGGACTAACTTATTTAAAGAGTAGCAGTTTGGTTTGTTAAGAACTTCATGCAGAAGTGTGATGTGCTTGAGATAGAATTTCTGAGTGTCACCACAAGATGTCACTATTTTGTTAAAAGAAAAGTCTATTAATGGCATCAATATCTGGAAAATAAATTCTATCGCCCTAAAGGGTGAAAATGTAGGAATTTAAGGAAGAGTATTATTTAATGTCTTCAGTTGGAGCATGTGCTACATAAATATGCACAATGTACTGACAATTAGCATCACTGTTTCCAGGTTTATTAGTGTTCTAGATGTCCAAGCTGGAAGGACTATAATGGGTTTTAGTTTGTTTATAGGTGAGCAAATATTTGGACTTGTAACATGGCAGCCAAGAAGGATAAGTCTTTGTTGTAATCTTATTTACAAAAATAGAAGATACTTAAATCTGTGTCACATTGCCTTGTGGAGAGTAGAGAACTGAACTACCCAACATCTGTCGTTCACATTCCCTACTGACATGGAGTAATAGTGACATCCTGTGGGAAAGGTTTAAAAAGGAGACAAACAAAAGCTTACTTCCATAGTCATCCTGACTTCTGCTTGCATTTATCCATGCCATCTTTTTAGTTTTTGAGGCCAGTGTCTCAAAAGTAAATTAATATCCATTCTGAATAGTGATCGGAGCATCATAGCTTTCTGTAGTGTAATTTACACTATGAAATTACTGATTTGTCATGTTTTACTTTGATCAGTACTGAAAATTTAGAAATATTAATACAATTTTGTGATTATGTGGCTTTCTAGCATGCTACAATATTTTACATGTGTATTTTCTTCCAAAATGAAATTTAACAATTAGGTTTTACTCTTCCTTTAAATGGGGTCCAAGTAATTTTTGAAATTCTTTTAAACATTAATTCAAAATTCATGAGAAAAAACTTCCCTATTTTTTTAAAAAAATGTACTACTAAATTTCATAATAATGTGGGCTCTAAAGTACCTTAAGTTCTGGTTCTCATAGCAAGAATAATGCCTGAGATTCCTGTATTTCAAGCTACGTGTAGAATTATATGCTTCAATTACAAGACTGCAACAGAAATTAAAGTAATTTGATGTTATTGGAATGGTGAGGCTTAGGCTGCTGAGTAATCTACGTGCTTCTCATTTCTTCCCTTAATCTTTATTAGCCTTGGTTTTTTAGCATGGAATGAAGGACTCTCTATTTGATAATTTTTAAAAGGGAAGTATTTACACCTTTCCAATAAGAAATATAAAACCGGTTCTGGTATTTTTCTGAACACTTTTTCCTATTTTTAAAATAGGATGGATAAAATTACAGCACTATCCTTGTGAGAAAGGATTATTTGGACATCCGTCTAAGATTAGTATCTCCTACGTGGTTATCAGCATCCTTCATTGTGCTTGCAGAAAAAGGACCAGATGATGAGTGATGCCTTGGAAGATTAACTTTGTAGTCATTAAACAGTGCGATTTTTTTTTTTTTTTTTTTTTTTTTTTTTTACAAACTGTTTGGGATACTGAATAATAACAATAAAAAAAAAAAGTATTAATTCATTGCTCATATAGCATCTAGAATAGACTTGGGCTACTGACAACAAGTGTGATGAAACAGTTGGTGAGCAAAAGCATAATAAATAGCTATCACTATGTAAACTGACACTGATGGTGTTGTCCAAAATTGTATTCATCCAGCATTAATAAAAGAAGTAAAAGCAGAGGTATCACTTTGTTGTAAAGCAAGTTAAATTACTACTAAAATAATTACTGAAGGAAAGTACCCTTTGTTTTAACTGAAGGACATGTGAAGACCATGTATTTGGTGTGTCTTTCCTAACACTTTGCAATGCCATTGACAAAGCTAGTTTAAAACAAATCTGCTAAATGTTGTAGCCGTTTTGCTAGGGGGATTTAAACATGTCATTAACTTCAAAGAGGTGAGTGGAAGATTCTTTCCTCATGCATGTGAAGGACTATAAAAGTGATTAGCAAGCTTAAATTTTGAATATTTTCGTGTAATCACTGTTAATATGGTTTTGCAACCCATTCCTGGCAGTTATCTGTGGGAACCAGATGGCTAACTTGGGTTGACTGGAAGCAGATTTTCAGATGCTTTTTACAGAAGCTCTCTATAATTGATTTGCTGGCAGATTAAGAGTTACTCATGAGATGTGTTTTGTTTTGCCCCTCTGTTTAAAATAGTGTATTGTCTTATGCAGCTGCACTTAAATTTTTGAATCTGCAAATAATATCAGTTGTGGTGTGTATCTGTTAGTGTAAGAATCCTGGAGAAAGATTTGAAAGTTGAGAATGAGTAGCAGTAATTAGTCAAATCCTAGAGCTTCTGCTTAGGTTTATGAAACACTTTTATTGAATTTTCTATTAAAGTTGATAGAATTTCACTCTGAAGACTTAGGTCTCTGTATTTTAACTGAATAAATGTGAGCATTTTCATGGTGCAGCTCTGATCTTCTCATGCCTTTTTTTTGCTTTTGTACTGGATTATTTTATCAGAGCGCTTTTTCTTTCACATACAGAAAAAAAAGTTCAAATTAATCTTATCATTCGGAGTTGTATTTGAACACTTCTGCAGAAGGAAATAGCAAATCTGAAACTCTGGATTTCTTCACTGCTGAAGTTTGCATGGATTTAAGAGCAATTAGTGAGGTTAATGAAAGGATTTGTAATAAAAATTTTTTTGACACCAAGGTACTACCTCTGACTGTGGATGTCCTGAGCTTAAAACTTGTTAGAGAGTAGGAGAGTATCCCAAGGCAGTGTCATATTTTTGTATTCTTCCTTAGGCATTAGAGAATGAGAACTCTGCTTCTCTGAATATATGGGTAAAGTCTTTAATTATATATGATATATTTATTTTTGCCTCAGGATCTCTGTCATAGTTTGTGCAGGCAGGATTTGAAAATTCGATGGACATCATGGCAGCCTGTGGCACGGTAGAGAGATGTGTTAGTAGCAGGAATACTGACTATGTGAGGTCCAGCTAGTTGCTCATCTTACTTCCACTGGAACATGTAACGTTATTTATTGCACCAAAATTTTCTTCTTCCCTTATGAATTTAACCTGCCAAGGTAATATTAAGAGAATGGGTTTTCTTTTGGAGAATCACAGAATGTTTTGTATTTCTTTCTTATCTAAAGTTTTAAATTAAATTAAGTTTTAATCAGATTCAAAAGAAGAACCTTAAAAGAAAACACTTGTTTAAAATTAGTTTAATTTTCCATTTCTTTTGTGGTTCTTTCCTTCTAAGATGATTGTGGGGTTGTGTGGACCAGGAAATATTCCTCCTACTTGTCAGAAATCTGTTGAATGTTCATGAAAATATACTAAGCACTTTCTGCTAAACACTAATATTATGTAAACTGTGTATGTCTGTCTATATGTGGAGAGCTGTATGGGGGCTGTGGAGAAGAAAACATTTTTTTATAAAAGATTAAACACAACCCCAAAAAAATTTCTCATCCTGTGAGTACTAATCTGAGCTGACTGCTTTTGTGATGAAAGACATTAGTGTCTTCTGTAGTTAGAGTAGGGGCCCAATAATTGTTCTTAATTCAGTGATGAAAATCTGATAGCTTCTTGTGGCTGGTTAGATGGTGATGGATGAGACCCAGTTCTTTTGTAAAACTGCTGGTTAAGTTTCAAAGGTATTCAAAGTTTCATTATATTTAGCTTGTGTCTGCAAACTACTTTTTGCTTTATTATACTTGAAATTATTCATTCAGAGGTTAACTTCAGTTTTATTGGATTATTTATTATGAAAGATGACCCTAGATTTCAAAACTTCATAAAGTATGATTTTGTGTACTGTTCCTAGAAGCTGTTTAAATTAAAAACTGATGAGATCTTGGAGATCTAACTTAAACATTTTGGCATTATTTTTAACTTAATCGAAAGTTGATATACTGTCTTTTTGACCTGGTTGCTGTAAAAAGCTACATTCTTCGGCAATATTAACCACTGTGTGTGGTCTAAATAGATATTTAACTAACAGGGACCAAGCCTTGCATTGGTAAAGACCTCTCTTACCACACATTTCATATGCTGCAATGAACATTTTTGTTAGTGTTTTCACAAAACACTACAAAGTTCCAGTAAAAATAGAGAACAAATCCACTTGTACACAAAGCATGTAGCATGAAACATTCATTTGAATTCTTTTTGTTGTAGTGAACACTGCATTGTTCATTTTCAAAGTTAAAGATTCAAAACTTGGCAAGTAATTTATTTCACCATTTTTGAAGTACTGTTTATAGAAACCTCCACCCCCCACCCACCCAGTATCAGTAAAATATAAAATCTTTAAAAATATATTATCTTTATAATATAAAATGTGTCTGTAGGACATGCTGGGTGTTTTTTCCAAAATTGTATTTTTATCTCTAAAGTTGTTGGCTGGATCAGGAATTGCAGGTTAATGGTTCTAATGCAGATAATTCTATAAGTGAATACCATTGGAAACGTTTGACTTGAAGGAGGATATTTTATTGGTACTACCCAATATGGGTAGTTGAAATATTAGTAAGAATGCTACATGGTACTTTTTATGACTTCAAAGAGAGGATGGGTTTTGCTTTTAAATGTGCAAAGGCACTTGATGTTGCTTTTATTTCCTACAGGAATGCAGACAAATTTGTTTTTAGTGTCTTGGTGTCATCATCTCCAAGCAAATGGGTTCCAGAAACCTTAATTTCATAACTTGTTTCCAAGCTGTAGCTAAAGGTGAAGCTTAAAAACCATAATGCTTGAACCCAATGTACTCCTTTTTTTTTTTTTTTTTTTTTTCTATTTCCTTTCCTAGCATCCTAGTTTTTTGTTTGGGTTTGTTTGTTTGTGGTTTTTTTTTTTTAATTACTATACGTATTTCCTGTCCTCTTCTAATTCAGCATCTCTTTTGCCTGAGCCATAGAGGCATACTATAGCTAACAGCAAAACATAAGATATCTGACAATATATGTTGCACTGCAGATTAAAATCTGGCCTTAAAGGCAAAATAGCCTTACCAATCCATCGCAGCAAATTGCTGCCCTCCTTGGAGACAGTGCAAAATGCACTCCATTGATGGCTGTCTGGATTGACACTTGTCTTCATCTGATAAATCTTTCCATACCATTTCTTCTGTCTTGATAGTCTTTCCTGACATAGCTCATCTTTATTTCCTGTATTTTTATCTATTAATCTGACAAATATTTTATATTTGCTTTCTCTCTTGTCCTCCCAATCCGATGCACTGAATACTGCTATAGTGTAAAATTACAGGCATTTTGAAGCAATGACAAATGAGAAGAGGAACAAAGGGATTTTCATAATAAAATACGCTAAGTCTCTGACAACAAAATCCACAGGAGATTCAAAGTTCTTTGTTAATCACTGGAAGGATTGGTTACTCAGTAGCTTTGGAAATCATCAATTCGTAGAAATGTTTAATATAAAAAGAGCTGGTCAACACAAACTTTTTTCAACTAATCTGTCAACTGTGTCAAATATTGTTATCTTCCACTACTGAGATTTGAAGTTGAGATGCTCAGTAGTCATTCTTTAGCAGGCTGTTATGTAATGCTCTTGTCTGAAAATGAATGTGCGGGATCGGAGAGCCTTTCTTTTAATAATATGTATGTGTGTCAAAGTAAACCAGTCTGTTGCATTTTCTTAGACTAGGAATATTTGTAGTAGCAGAACCAGAGAAGAAAAGCATCCTTATAAAATATGAGTTAGTTCATGAAGTGGCTTTTTGTGATCCCAGCAACCAGTGAGAGTTTGGCAGTGATTTTAGTAGAAACAGAGTTGGGATGTCTAAGACTAGTGCTTATACGCTGTTCTTTTAAATGTCCTTTTCTGTTTGTAAGGTTAAATAAAAAAGGAAAATGATGACTCCTTGAATCTACATGAAGATTTTGACAGTTTATGGTTGAATGTTCACTGTCTGCTTTGGCTCTTTCAAATACCACAGCAAAAAAAAAAAAAAAAAATCCCTTAAAAGTGGCGCCCTGAAGGTGACAATCTAATCTCGTTTGTGATATTTACAGAAAGAAGAGCACATCTCATAACTTTAACAAATTTCAAATGATGAGGGTTATGGAGAGTGCAGATGTACCTGAAGGTGTAAGCTGTATTTGTCTGCTTTCTATTCTTAAAGCATATACAGTGTTACAGCCTATATATGTTTGACAGAGTGATTAATGGCTTGTATCCATATATTAGAACTGAGAGTATTAAGATTTATATCTTTTTGTTTTGAAAAGCAACAGCAAACCCATAAATACATGCTAAATGTACTCCATCTGATGAGCATGTGACCTATAGTGGACATTTACGGTAAATGACTAAAGGCATTTAGATGGTTGGCTTTTTTTAAGCTATTAAATACACTTTAAAATGTTGTAAGATGTCATCAGCTGTGTATGTAAAGCTGATATTTATATTTATCGGACACTTTAAGAAAATAAAAGGTCTTGCCTTCATCCTTGTTTCTTCTTTACTTTCTAAACTGATGAATGCATAGAGGATGTTGGGATAGAAAAATACAGGTAGTGAAGATCCAAAACTTTTTATAGTTTATTTACATAGTTAATTCAAAGTGCCATGATGATGGCTGATAGGCAAAAGAACTTGGTTGTGTAAAATGGAAAAATGCTCTAAGTTATGGGGCACTTACAATGTTGAAATTAGGTGTTGTCTGAAGCCTGCCAATAGGAGACAGTATGAAAGAATTTTATACTCCTGCCTGCCTTTTTGGCAGAT
>JAAGNO010001320.1:213340-231641 GCA_033439905.1 Ceryle rudis | reverse complement strand
TTTAAATAAAATATTAAATATATTGCAGGACTTTTAGAAGTTCTAGCTCCATCTACTTGAGTATCTTGTCCCAGAGAGCACTTCTGAGCCATGTCTGCTGGTATCAAATTCAGTGTTGGCTGACCTTCAGCATAGGTTTATCTTCCTTTGGATAGTATCCTGTTTTCATTACACCTACTTCTGCAAATTTATAGATTCTCTTTGTACTGACAAACTCTATGATTTTTTCCTAATCCATCATGTAACTGGTGTAGAAAACTGTAATTTTTGAACCTCTGGGATTTTATTTCTGGGATAGATACAAACTTGTTCATAAAAAATATATGAGGAAGTCATGGAAGCTTAATTTACTAGTTGTCCTACTCAGCCAGCCAAATAATACTGTTCATTTCTATCACACTTACTCTCAATAGAAATTCTAGATTACTTTAGCAAGCTTAGGCAATGTGATCTTTTTTTTTTTTATCTTGTACAGATTTGTGAAAAATCTTCAAACAAAATGTTTTCCTAAGAAGTTTGTTTAAAGATTTGTTAAAATGTTGTTTTTTTTAATCTAGCTATTTTTTTCCAATACAATTGATGTGTTTAAGGAATTTAAACTGACGGTGAATGAGCTGTGTAAGAATCCTTTAATGATGCAAAGGGGTATTGAATGACAGTAGACTTTTTTAGCATCTCTGAACAGTACAAATTGCTAACATCTTCTCATTTCTGTAAGGAGTACCTGCTTAAGGCCCATTGGGGTTAAGAACATTGTTTACTCTACTCTTGACTCCTGCAATATAACAATAAAAAAGTGATTAAAATTTAAGTAGTCATGAGAGATTTTCACTATATCTAATTTCTTGAATGCTCATGTGCATTAAAACTGTATCATTGCATAATACTGTTTGTGGTTAAGTATTACTGTATTACCTTGTTTAGCAACCAACAGATATAAGAACAGTAGTTTTTTGATAAGTAGTCTTGTCCAAATGTGCTGAGTTCAAGGATTGTTTAGCATTAAGGTTGTGTTAATTATTTCCTCTGCAGGTTATATTAATACTTCTCTCCATAGACCTCTATTTTGAACTAGTTAACATGCCACAAAAATCTTTTGCAAGACAGTATCTGATAGCAAGTTTCTCACATCAGAAAGCATTTTTAACTTCTTTTTCGAGTAGGTAATGATTTAAGTAGATTTCACAAGAAAAGCAAGAGCCAGGCAAACTTTCAGTCTTTTTGCTTTTACCATGGAAAGAAAGAGGTATATTTTTTAAAGCTGGCAGCTGCTGATATGATCTAGATGTTCTTCATATTAAAATTATTTTGCTATATCAAGAGTATGAATACTTTTGAAAATGTACTGCTGTATATATTCTATTCAATGTAATTGAATGTGGATTAAACTTTTCTTATTAAAATAAGTACTATCATCTTGTATATTCACACTATGCTAACTAAGAAACTGTCATCTTAATTTATGGTAAGATGATACAGTATCATCCCCGCTGTCAGATAAAAAGATTTTTGAGAGTAGGTGATAGCAGTGGATTCATATAACAATTGGTACAATTAATATGTGTCCAGTAGAGTTGAAGTTTAAATTGTGCAAAAATGAGAGAGAAAAGTATTTCAGGGATGACATATTTTAAAGGATAAAACAAACCTGCATATGGCTCCAACAGAACAGCATGTGGCGGCTGTTTTGGTTCTGCAGAATCCATTGCTGAGCTTTTCTTAAGCACCGTTCATGATGCAAACTGTGAATGCATGCAACAGAGACATGTTGCAACTACTTTTAAATTGATTTGAAGAGGGGCTTGTGTCGTGCATGTGTATCAATGTGGGGTCCAGTGGAGGCTGCAGACCCTGCATGGCACCCTGGAAAGTTTGGGTAGCTGGCTTGCATTGAGGTGCTGAGATTCTGTATTTACAGATTTGAAAACTAGGTTAAAGCTAGCTCAGGAATAAGGCTATGCAAACTGAAAGAACAAAGAAGAATTTTTTTTTTCCAGCTGAATCCAGAGGAAGCAGTGATGGTCATGTCCTTTTTATAAGTTGCTATATTGTTTTATCTGATGTCTGGTTTAAATGAAATCTAGAAACTCTTGTGGTGCCAAAGGGGAATTTTTCAGCAGTCCCATTGATCAGAAAGCAACAGACTTCAGTGTTCATCTGGACACCAGCAGTGGTATGTGTTATTAGCAGCAGTCACTTGCAGGTGCTGAGTGAACTCTGACAGTAGAGGTGGACACTGTGCCCTGTGCATCTCAAGCCCTAACAGAAAGCTAAGAGCTGTTGTTGCTACACCTGGCAGAGTCAATGAGATTAGCTCATGAAAATGTTACATTATGCAAATACCTACCTTCTGACTTTAAGCTAGGTTTTGCTGTACATTAGGGGTGGCATTATTTAGTCCTCAGGGAGAGCCCTACGTACCTACAGCCCCTTTCATGTCCAGATTTCTGGCCTGCCTTAACAGCTATATTTTTTCAGCCTTGGACATGAAATGGTGCCCCTTTGATTCAAGAGCATGCATGGTTGTAGTTATCTGGGAAGCCATCAAGTTCTCTTGTGTAGGTGCTAAGGAATTTTAGCATTGTAGGCATATGATATGCATTCCTAAACCTCAGTACACAATAGCATCTCCTTACTGACCAGATTGTGTATTCAGTTAAAAGTGGAACAAAACAGAATTAAGCATTCCGTAATATCAGCTGTTCATCTGTATAGGCCTGTCCACCTGATCATTCTCCACTTTTCCACACTTTCTTTTGGAATAGTCAGAGAAAAGGGTGGTGTAGTATAATTAAGCAAAGGCTTCCCACGCAATAACCTGTGCTAACTTTTCTCATTCTTGAAATACACACTTTAATGTTTGGAGCTGAACAGTGGAACTGTGTGGGACAGCTTTATTTACCTAGAGTATTTTGCTTTACAGTCTTTTGGAAGCAGTTCCTTGTCACCATGTTTACTGCTTTGTAAAGTAAATCTTTGATTTACTTAGCAGTCACAGTCTGTTAAGGAACTGTTTCTTTCATGTTCAAAAAGCACTTCATCTTCTCTCTCCCCAGGTCTCCCCAGCCCACAAAATGTGGATTCCTTTTCTGGTTTTGAATTTGTTTTTTCACTGGTTTACAACAGTTTATTATGTATTTTTCCATTATGAGGAAGATGATTTAAAATATAAGCAGATCACATTTAAACAGTGCTTTCTAAACTGATTCAATTTTATTTCTTAATTTGGTCTCATTATAATGTTCTTGCTACGATTAGTGTGTTAGCTGTTTCTTGTATTTAACAAGCTTTCTGAACCAAGGCTCAATCATCTGTGTATAAGATGAATGGGGTTTGTTTTTTTTTTTTTTTTCTTTAAAAGACTTTGTATCAAATAGGATCCATTAAGAGCTGGACATTGCAAGGACAATCAGACTTAAGAATGAGACTTTTTTGAATACCAGAATCATTGAAACCACCAGGCCAAGATTTTTTTTTTTTTACCACACACACACACACACACACACACACACTCTCTTACTGACACATGTACTAGTACCTACTTTGCCAGACACATCAAACCAATAAAGAGTGAGGCCCCAGCCACATTTCTTTGCATGGCACATGAAGTCAAACTACAAAATTATACTGAAATGAGAAGTTAGATCTTGTTGCCTATTTAAGATGTTTAACACAAAATTATTTAGAGGTTTACTTGGACAAAGTATCTAGATTAATGGGAACTGCTGTGGTTTAATTTCTGTATCTATCTTATGCCCACCGTAATTTTCCTTTGTGCTAGTTAAAGGAGATATTAGATTATCCTAAGTAGAATTTGTTCTCTCATGCTGTACAAAGATTTTGCAGGAAAAAAAGTTTCATCTGAAATTGTAAATGTCTCCTCTGTACAATCACCAGAGACAATAAGTGGAAAATTGTCTGCTGACATTTTTCCAATTTTAATGATTTTTAAAAAAAATTTATTAAAAAAACCCAAACCAAAAACCAACAAACCACACCTGCTTCAAATGGTTATACTACATGTATGCTGAATATTTACAGCTCAGATCTAATTACTTTTGATTGATAAAATATCAAGCAAAATTAAGATAGGATTGTACTGTAAAATGGCCTAGAACAAAATTAGGTGCAAATATTCATTAACATAAGATAAAAAAGAAAGCCTTTAGAGCCCAGAACACTTCTCTGAGGACACATGGAGTTTAGTTATTTTATTCTGCATTCGTTTCATTGATGGCACACTGTTAAACACAATGAGTTATAAGAAGATATGAAGAAATTTGTAGTTTAGCCACTGATTCACAGTTCTGCAATGTGGAGATGTTTAACGTGAGGATGCCTCCATTCGCAGATAAGATAGCATTATTTAAAATTGATTAGGAGCAATTCACAGCAGCCTGCCAAATTGTTAATGGAAGCCATTTGAATCAATTCTCTAATATAATTTAAATGACATTTCACTGCATATAGTTTAACCAGGAAAGAATCCCAGCTTGCAGCCAGTGAAATTAACTATTTATTATTCTTTTAATAAATATTTTCTTGGTCCAAAAAATTTAAAACAAAATAAATGCTTATACACTGAAACTTTTTTGGTGTATGCGCACTTCACATGGCTAATTTGAGATATACCATAGTATTATTTTTACTTACGTATGTCAAAAAGCATTTTTATCTACATGTCAGGTTTTTTTCTTACCTGATAGCTTTTTGTGGAGTGTGCATTTAAGGCTAAATTACAAATTGGATTCTGCTGTTAACTGAGGGGCCTATTCAGCAAAAATTATATATAGGCTTTTCTCAGAAGGTCGTGGAATCCATCTTTGCTGAGGTGATGAAGCGGGGAACTCCTTTTGGCCCCAGAATCACTTTTGTCCAGATCTGCCTGGCTGTCCCATGGGGTAGTTGTCTGGAGGCAGAGAATTCAGTGCTTGAGGTTTGGTATTTGCTGTAGCACAGTCATCCATCACCGAAAGATTGTCCTATCTGTGTGTTAATTTTATTGTTATTTGCTTGAAAATCAATGGAATTAAACTTGAGAACTAATGGTATATTGCCCTAGTTTAAAAATAAACATTCTGGGGTTTGGCTGATACTGGCTGAGATTTTGCACTGTCAGCACTATCCGGGAAAAATATCTTTTAATGTCATGCTTTGCCCACTCATCTATTGCACTGCCAATTGCAACCACCGTGGTGCCAAACAAGTGAAAATATAGATCACATAAAAATATAGAGCAATGTTGATGCTGCAGCAGCATAGGAAGTGCATTACAGGGGCTGCTACTCTTTAGACAGAAATAGCATATCGAAATCCTTTCTGGTTGTCCTTCGCTGCTGGCCATTGTGAAATAGACAACTCAATAATAAACTGCGGTGTCTATTACTTTTTTCCCTCAGGATAAAAAGCATATCTCAATGTCTTTTGCTCATGTATGGTGATGGATATTTTAAGGGTTAAAATATGTCTGAAAATTAATCAGCCCTCAGTTGCCCTTTCTTCACTGGAGTTGATATGTAAGTTGAACTCAAGGTGTAGTAATAATATATGTCAAAGATATTTAGCAGGCTTTTGCCATGTGTGACTCTGTAGGTATGGTGGGCATATGACTGGACTGATTATGGACCTGAAAGCTCTTCCCCTGCAAAATACGTGTATCAAGTCAAGAAAGGTCAGCCTGCAATAAGGGTATTTAAGGAAGAAATCTTCAGCTGCATTGGCACAGTTGGAAATCTAATACCTGTTTAAGCAGCAAGGTCTTATAAGCAGTCTGGTGAACATATTTGAGAGACTCTGACATTTTTTGAGTAGTACGGAGAGAGAAAAACTTTAATAAGAAAATTTTCTGAAAATGTTGGAGAATACTTAGTTCTGAATGTAAACCAAAGGACTTAAACATCAGATATTCAAAAATAGAGTTGGCGGCTAATAATGTCTATTAGGCATTGCTCCCAAAGACAAAAAAGCAGCACTGTAATAGAAGTGATTTGGCTGCATTTTTTTTTTTTTTGATCATGGTAAGAAAAGGTTTATGTTAATGGGACTGTGATAGGGGTTTTATTTTGTGTTTGGTTTGTTTGTTTGTTTTCTTAGTTGTTTTAAAATTATTTCTGCCCCACCTCCCTGCAGAGAATTACTGCATTTGTGACATCAAATGGAGGAAAGACAAATGGTCATGACAGAGGTGACCAAGAGTACAGCAAAGAAAGTCAGGACATCTGTCTGGAAGATATGAATTTTGAAAAGGGACTGAGCTCTTGTTGAGCCTTTTAGAGGAGATCTGCTCCTCCCTCAAGTAAAACCAAGTCTATGGGGATTTTGCCACGCTTACCTTTCTTCTTCGAGATCATGATAGTTTTGTAGAAAAACTGGTTCCTTAACTGTATCCACTGGCATTTTAAGACTAATAAATAATTCTTCACAATCACTCAATCATTTTCAGTGTAGACTTCAAAAGGTGATTTATTTTGCAGATAGGCACCTCTGACAGGACTCTGGAGGCCATCCTTTCAGACATAACCATTTTCAAGAAACCAAGACTAAAACATCCTGCTACCCAGGTTTTTATGTGATGAAGCTAATCCTTAATAGTGAAATCTAATCTGTACACTGTGGAGAGAAGGGGGCTCTGCTACTGTCTTTTTTCATTATGGTTTCTTGTCCTGTTAAGTAAGAAAAGGGTCGGTAATGCTCCTGCCAATCTCATCACTTTATACACAAGCACCAACTGGGAAAGGAGAAACCTTATGTTTGTCTAGCATGTTCACATGCACCCAGTGTAGCACGAGATATGTTAATGGAAAATGGTCACTGAACTAAACAAAGAAGAGTTAAACACTTTTTTATTAATCAGAATTAAGAAACAAAGAAGGAACAGTTACTAGTTTAGGAGGCCAAACCTGGAGGAACTTCTAGCTTCTAGGTGTGGGAATGATAGTGGGATATAAAAGAGAGAAACATCATTAATGGGAGAGAGTGGAGTGAACAGAGACAGGTTTTGGAGAAAATTAGGCATTAAAATGGCAGACACTTGACAAAATTGACTAGGTCATACAACATTTTCTGAAGTCTGTTGGTAGAATAGTTAAGTGCTGTCTGTCTTGGGGAAAGTCTTTCAAGGATTTAGGCAGTACCTCTTGTTTTTGATCAGCTCTTTTCTGTGTTTCAAGACAAAGTTCCTGTATTTCTTGGTGATGCAGTCTGAGTGGGTCTGTCAGAATGAGCTGATGTGGCACAGCACATGTACTCCTCGGACATCAACATAATCTTTTGGGCAAGATTAGGATAAATGTATTAATAAACATTGTGGCAGCTTGACTCTTTTTAACTTTTTTTTTTCTTATTCCTCTTCATTTTGCAAAACAGATTACTGCATATCGAGAGATTAAAGCCTTAACTGGTAAAAGACATTCACATGAATGAAAATAATTTATTTCTATGCATTCTTCTTTTGCCCAAGTAAATGAAGTTTGGGGAGATACCAGTGCCTTATTTCATCAGGAATTTCCCTTCCAAAGGGAAAAGAAATGAAATGGGAATGCTGTTTCTAAGGTTACAACTTTGCTGTAACTGGAAATGTAACTCCCTGTTATAGCAGTATTTGATCTGCTTGCTGATTCTGAGTGCTGTCTGGATTACTTAGAAATATATCTCACCATTAAAGTATTTTCCTTTTTCTTATGGTAAATGTGCTACAGGAAGACTTTTATTTCTTTTTTTAACTCTTTTTTTAAAGTTTTAAAATAAAATTTACAGCTGGTGAGGAACATAGTTTTTTACATACTGGACCTTATCTCAGTAACCATTTTTTTCTTATGTCTCAGAACTCTCATTAATTTTTCACAGGCTTGTGATGGATAGTTTTTATTTATTCACGTCTGAGGTTCTGTTGTGTGAAAAGGACTCATTTTAGAGCATTACATATTCATGGCTTGGGATAGATGGAATAAGGAACTTATTATTAATGTGTCACAGTGGGAAACTTACTCTGGGTTCATTTGTGAATCTTGTTAAATGTGGTGCGGTCAGCAGACAGTACTGAAATTTTTGATATGTTTTATTGGAGAAGGGCAAAGAGGTTCAGTGATGCTTCCTTATCTAAACAACACAAGTGAGATGGTGTCTTTCTAAATGCATTTGAAACACTCTATCAGTAACACAAGGGTAAAAGTAAAATATGCCTGAACAACAGTAAAATCAGAATGATGCTTTTTTTTGAAGTGACTGTTTCCAAGTGCTATTTTGGTCTATTTAAATTCTGTTTGCTTAATTAAATATTGGTTTACATTTAACAAAACTATAGGAGTTGCTGATAGCATAGTGAACTGATATGAGAGTATTCCAAAACATGTAACTTGTTTTCTAGAAAGTTGAGTTTACATTGACTCATCGTGGCTATATTTCACTGAGATTCTTTTGTTAATGCGCAGTGCTACTCTGCAAATTCTGAATATATACCTGCAATTTTTATAAAAATCAATAAGCTCTCTTTGTATTGAACATATGCAACATATAAAATAAAAAAATAAAGAGGTGCATTTTGGTGTAACCTCAAGGTCATAAAGATTCTTCAAACAGAATGATTAATACTACTTAAAATTTTAAAGTAGATGCTCTGTCCTGTATACTTATGTGTTCAAAATTATTTTTTTTTCCTACTCAGTGCTCCCACACTTGTTTTCCTATATATAGAAATGGGCCCAGAGCAGAAGTCTTTAAGTTAGCTGTATTTCTGAGTCATGATTATTTGTCATATGTTGTTAGCTTTGTACTTATGTTATTGTTGGAAACCTAGAAATATGATTTTGGGGTCTACTAGTCACTTTCTTACCAAAGCAGCTTATGGATGAAGGAATTAATGTTTAAGATGCCAGCTATTATTTAAACATTTAAGAGCACATTCTCAAAATTCAGCTGAATTATAAACTCTCTTGGTTTTCAAATATTTTCTTTCTTTTGAAAATAACAATAGATTAAAGAACTTTAAGGTACATGTCATTTGATGTAACTAGGACAAGAAAATGTATGACAGTTGTATTTTAAAAGAAAACTTTCAGTGATGTTAAATGTTGGCTTTATTAGTGATCCTACCAGTAGGTCAACAGTATCATATTGTCATTTATAATACAAGAGCTGGGCAGTGAGAAAACTGTAGTCTATTACGAGTTTGTGAGAGTGTGTGTGTGTATACAGTGAAATAATATCTAGTGTAATGTGAAGTGACAGTCAAAATTACAGCTTTTCTCTTGCCGCAAGGGTACTTCTCTGCCAAGTATAGTAATATTGTTGTAGCAGTGTTCAAGGTTGTCAGCAGTTCTTGGTTACTCTGCAGAGAGCTATAACTGTGTGTGGAAGCAAGGAGCTTCCTGTCAAGGGAGATACTATAATTTTGATATATATTTGTTGGTGCCAAACTACAATTAAATAGGAGGTGTTGGAAGAGGTTTTATTTAACCAACTTAAATTTGTTGATTAATTAGTTAAAACCTAAAAATGCAAAATAAAATATTTGTCTTTTATGAACATACCTTAAATTATTAATCTGTCTGGTATTTGTCCGTGTTTAAAGTAGTGTGTTATTTTTATGGGATACTCTTTATGCTGATGAATTTGGGATTGCAGAGGATGTATAGGGCATGCTGCTTTTAGTTTAAATATTAGCTCTGAGGCTAATTATCTATCATAAAATTATTGTAAGGCGTAGCTATACACTTCAGGTTTTTAGAGATCAGCATAGAAACTTTCTTCTCAAAAGCACAGTTTTTCAGAATGTGTCAGGATTTTGACAAAATATTGTCACAAAAATGTGTATTATCATCCATATTGGAAACAGTAAAGAATTTCTCCTATTTCCCACGTTTAAAATGATGATAATGGTGTCAGCATCTTTATTCCACTGAAAGCCATTTTTCTTGATGATTAGATTAAACAAAATGGGGTGGGGAGAGAGATACTTTGGGAAACATAGCTTGAAAGAAAATCAGGAACTATTCTGCTGTCCTACAACAAAGTCTTGAGATTTGAACATACTTACATGATCTCACTACTTGCATGAAGAAAATTTAGTGATATGCTAATATAACTGGTGGAATGGTGGCTAAAACATTACTTAGCCGAAATGCCCACTGGCTTTTGCTGAATACTTCCCAAGTGGAGCTGAAGATGCATGTTGTGAGGTACTTCCATACTCTGCCCTCCACTATCTTCCTTGATTTCAGTAGGTCTCTACAGGGTGCAATATCTGTGTATGATTTCCATTGTAGAATTAGGTGCTACTTAAAGCAAAGCAGAAGCCACAAAACATAGCACTTTTTTTCAGATGGGTATAGAAGAAAAGATAATTAGAAAAATAAATCACAAATAACTTTTCAATATTTTTCAAATTTCAAATTTCAAATGCTTTATGTTGAGGAAGTGAAATAGAAAGCAAGAGGCTTCATATAATTTTTTTCTTCCTCAAGAAAATTGGATGCTCAGTGGGGAGCTTGCACAACTGGGACATGTTGTTCTATCGTTGTCTCAAGCACTCTTGATTTATCCAAAAATACTCTGCAAGTTTAACTTTTGTAAATCATTTGTATCTGATTACACATTGAGTATGTGCTGAAGTTTACAGATGTCTTGAAGAGCTAAAGTCATACATACCTTCAGGTGGCCCATTGAGTAAGCTTCATGAGTAAATGTAAACACAGCAGTAATCTTTATTATTACACTGAGGCCCATCCTTAACAATAGCACACATCTCTGACCCCTGTGCAGAGGAGCTGTCCAAGTGCATTGTGATGGCTAATTGGCCATAAGGCATAGGAAAGACACTACAAAGAAAAGTTTTGAAAATTACAGAAAATACCTGTTTTACAATGTTTCTCTCTGGCTTCCTACCATGCTTTGTTGACGATTGTTTCTCTTGTTATCACTGGTTTTGCTTTTGGTTTTGTTTTTGTTGCCTTTTTTTTTTTTTTTGTCTGATAGAGGGCAGTAAGCCTCGAGTTGGGGTATGTTATCAGAGCTGATTTCCCCACTTTTTGTAAACTCACCGTTTACAGAAATATCTTACGATTTTGTATCCGTCACATCTTCAGAATTACCTCAATCTGGCCAGCTTTTTGTTTTGTGAACATCTAAAGTCTTTCTTTCTAGCTTCTTTGATGTCACTAGAAATGTTGCTTTTTCCTGTGAATTCTTATCTCTTATCTACAGAAGCATTGGTGCTCAAGAGGTGATCATACAGTGTCTGTTTGTATACAAAAATGTACATACCAGTCTACCCCTCACTCGGCATCTTTAACCTGAGTGGACTTAATATCCTATGTGTGACAAAGCAGTTCACCAAATGAAAATTCCATCCAATTGCTGCATTAATATGTTGGGTCCTTTTTAATTGAATAAATATATTACACAGCAGGAAAGATTATTTTCTTTGTGGCCTCGCTGTTGCAATTTGAGAAGAGACACAATTTTCTTTAGCTGATGAAGAAAGCAACATCTGTTCTTGGTTTCCTGTAGTTTTTCTTCTTCAGACAATGCATTTAGAGACACAATTTGAATTCCTGATGAAGAAATAGAAAACTAAAAATTTGACCCCTCCTTCAAAGCTGTGGTTACACTGTGACAACAGTGGGTTGAGCTAAATTCGGCTATGTCAAGCAAGAACTATAAAAGTAGATAGATTGCACTCTAAGCTTCACTTTATTGGATATTGTAATTGACATATAGATGTCATTTATAATCATCTGTCCATTCCTGTGAGTTGGGAGCAGTAAAGTTAATTGTGGCTGCTCATTTGCATTAATCTCACCTCTGAAGGGTACAGTAACCCATTAATATCATGTCATGATGAATTATCACAAATAACATTGAACATATTGATTAATGATCTCTGAGATTTGTATCTCGTTAAAACATTTTGTTAGCTCTTTAAACTTTTAAGCAGACAGTCAATGTATGCGGGAGAGGTTTAAGGATCACCGAAGAGGTGATGAAAAGTTGTGGCATACATTTTGGGTCACTAATTAAAACTTGTTTAAAAGATTTCATAGTAAATTTTCATATGTTTTTTTCCTTCTAAAGGTGTGGAGTTTGCAAGTTTTTTAATCACAAGAATTGTGATTCTTCATTCCTTATAAAAATAGTAATTTGTGTTAGAGTCAGGATGACACAAGAAAATGAAAAGGAGTAATATGACTTAGAAACTGCCATCATTTCTGTAGTTTATACTCTATAACAAGAATCATGCTCAGAGTAGCTTTTTTTTTTTTTTTTTTTTTACATGTATTCGCCTTCTGTTTAAATTTTGTTCTTAATGCAGAACTTCTCTTGCGGGTTTAGCACAGGAAGTTACTCAAATTTTTTTTTTTTTTTGGTCCCTTCCTGTTCTTTCTTTATACATAGGTATATATATGGTAGGATGAATGAAATGTCTTCTAGTGGGTGGTCATGTAATTTGAAGTAGCTGCTAATTAAATATTTTACCATTTTGATTATTACATGCTTAAAATTCTGTAAGCTAAGAAGCATAAAGACTTTAAGGGAGGTAAGGGAATTTACACCATAGTGCAGGTGTAGGACAGAATTGACTTCTTTGCATATTTTGAGTATTGTGTTTTGAGATCTGTAAAATGTAATATTTAAAAACATTCAGCAATCTTATTGCAAAGGTTTCTTTGTCTTCTTCCACAGGAATGCGCTGTATTTGAGCAAGTCCTTTTTAATAAATCATAACTTTAGCAGGTACAAGATCTATATCAAGAGACTGATTTCCCTTTCTTCTGCCTGCAGTAAGCTGCCAGGATAGTTATTTGAGGGGAAACTACTCGTAATTTCTTTAAATTATTTGAGTATTCTTGGTATTTCACTTCCAAGTTGTTCTTTTTCTTGAGTCTCAGGAGATGAATCATGTATGCAGAATATTTTGGGTTAGAGCTGCTTTGATTTTTCTGACCGCACTGGGTGAAAACAAGGAGGGACTCTGGATTTTTATGCTTTTGATAGCATTGTTGGTCCCTCTCAAGAACTAACCTTTGCCTTATTATAGGAGGAGACTAATGTGAAGATTAGAGCAAGAAAAATCCTTTCTAACATGAAGATATGATATGGTAAATCTTCCCAGGTGTGCCATGACTTTTGCTACTCTGGTTGTGTACAGTGGCTATTTGTATCGCATCGCCTTTCCCCAGGCTGGGATTTTTGTATGTGAACTAACACAATTTTAACTTATTTGCTGGCTTTTCCAGCCAATCCCTACAATCTTCTTTCAGTAATTCCTGAGAGTCCGTTTTCCTGGCACATGAGTCTGTAGAGTGAAGGATTATATTCTAGCTATAATTTATGATTAACTAGATTTATGGCTGAGATCCCAAAACAGCCTCAGTAGTGTGGCCTGAGGAATTAAAGACAAAAAGGAGACTTATCATTCTGAATTGTTTGTTTCTCTGAATTTCAGGAAAACTCTTAGATATGTTTGAAAAATAAAAACAAACCTAAACCCCAAACTAATTATGATTTGCAGTTGCAAAACAATTCAATTTCATACTAAGGAATTTAGCACAAAAACACATAAAGTCCGTAAAACATGTATAAAAGCCTTTATAGTATTAAACTATTTAGTTTAAACTGCCAATGCAGTGAATAATGCATATTAGACCCTCCTCCTGCCAATGCAGACATCCCCCCCTCCCCCCGCCTCAACCAAAAATTGTAGGGGGAAACACAAAAGTAGGGTTCATTTTTACCTATGGTGTTAATCCTTATTCATTTTAAAAACCTGCTAACAGAAATATTTCCATTCAGCTCATTAATCAATTGTGATTTTCATTCCCTTGTTTTGTAAAAGCTGTTGCAATAAATACTTTTTTTCACAAAGCGAAAATCTAAGAGATGGATGCAGCAAGCGTAATTAATAGCACCCAGTTACAGAAGATCAGCAAGTTTGTGAGATTCACATGCTGCTTTACCATATGGCTGCCCAGTAGGCGAAAAATTTGATTAATGTTTTGAAGTAGGTTTTTTTCAGCAGATATTACAGCCCCAGATGAAGAATTTTACTTTCTAGTATTGTTAGACTTAACTGAAATAACAGATCTTTTGATTTAAAGCTAAATAATATTTTGATCTCATGAAAATTCTACATGCAGAAGAATTACAGTCCTGCTGTATAAAGAATGGACCCTATAACTTGTTTATAATTCAGCTGATAATGGTTAAAATTTTGTTTTAGTTTTTTGTAAGTTGATTTAAGATAGCAGTATGTATCCATGAATTTTGTAACAAGGATTTGCCCATCAAAAATAAATTTATAACAAAATCAACTATTTCATTATAACATGTCATGCTGGTTTTCTTTCTACTTTCTTATGTAAAAAAAAAAAAATAAAGTTAAGCAATTTGCTGACAATCAATCAGAAAATAATACGTGGTCCCTTCAGTAAAACATAATAATGTAAGTAATGTTATGTTAACAAAATTGTACAGTGTAGTAACTTTGCTTATAAGTAATTGCAGTAATTATAATTAGTACTTAATCTATTGATCCCCCCCCCCCATTCCATGTTTACCTGAAATGAAAAATATTTACAAAAATGCATCTGAAGAGTATCACAACTTACAATCGAGTGCTCTCATGCAAAGCTAATGCACAGCAGGAAGTTTTGCTTTTATCACAAATTCTCAGTTTAATACAAGGAACATCAGCAGCTGGTAAAGAACAGATTCAGGGTGGTGAGCCGAAATGGAGTGGAGAGAAGCTTTGAATGGAAGTCTTGCTGAGCTTCCAGAATGCTGAAGATAAAGCATTACCTAACACTACTTTGCCACTTTGGTTTCTTCTAATTGCTTCAGGTAATGCTGAGGTTCAGAGTCTGGTGGGATGATGCTAAAGTTGAAAAATGAAGTTACCACATTCAAAAAAATACCTTTTTGCAGTTTTTACAATTTTATTATCTTAGAAATCAGTGATTGATTTTAAGGATGTGCTAATGTGAAAAATAATTCTGATTCAACCAGCTGTACATATCCCAAAATTGTGGCACACAGTGCTTATCGATATTGCTAGTTTCAAGGCAGGGAGTGGGAACTCAAGAATAAAGTAAAGCGGAGTAAAAATAAAAGCCATCAGGATTTTCAAACCAAAAATTTTCACCTGTGACAACTCTAGGCAGTGCGTGACAACAAGGAGTATCCAGCTGCCTTCGTGTTAAACATCAGAGGCAGGAAAACAGCTATGTTTTTTGTTTGTTTGTGGTTGTGTGTCTTTTTGTTGTTTAATACTTCCCAAGTGGAGCTTTTTTTTTTTTTTTGCTTCACATTAACAGACAACTAAAAGATGATAAAACAATGTGACCAAACCCATACCTTTATTATAGAAGGACTGATAAAATTGTATTATCCTTTTAAGAAAGGGCAGTTAATTAAATTGATACAAGCTACCTAGGATTGCACTGTTTGAAGATTGCCTCTAGAATTTTTATTTTCCTTAATATTATCAAATTTATGACAATTTGTGCAAAGTATGAACATTTTTATTAGGGCATTTTCCACCTACTGTCTTTTTTCTGTCTATATTGGTGATTTTTTAGTCAGTGATTTATTTCTACTAAGAACACATTTTATGCGATAAATTTATGTAAAATGTACCAGTGTTTCCTTAACCTGTGACTAAACTACATGCTGATGCTAAGATAATCTATTATGTGCTCATCAAAATGTGGAGAAGTTGCTATTTCTTTGTTCTTAGATTTGATTTAAAGATATAAGAAATAAACAGAATTTTTTAATATTTTAATAGTAGGACCAAATTTTTAACTTTCAGTGTCTGCAAGAGAATGTAATTTGAAGCTCCTTAAATTATACGATTCATTATACCGTCAGATGCAATTGCTACTTAATTTGAATGAATGGGGGGTGTTGGGGATGTTACTGTAAGTGTCACACGTTGCTTGGCTTTTTAATTCTGTAAATAAAGGAAGGTGTTGAGAATGGTCTATTCCTGTTAATGTTCACATTTTTAACTATTTCAAAGTTGCTGTTCTGCTTTAAATCTGTCAGGAAGGTGTGTTAGGGATTGCCTATATGAAGAGGCTGTAGAGTGGTCACTCTAAAAAGCTCCTTAGTGGAGTACTTTGAATTTTAAATCACACACATAATTCAAAGGTAATCTAACTTTCAGTGTTGGACTTAAGTCCATTCAGTTAAATGGAGAAAAATGACTGACATAAGAAATGAGTTATTGATTTGTTGTAGGAAAATGACTTCTGTAATATAGGAAGTATGGTAAAAGGAACAGCTTAATTATTTAGGGGGCACGGTTGAAAAAAGTGCTTTTGCAGCATTGCAAATTGTCTAAATAGGAGTTGTACAACAAGGGGCTTTAATAATTCTTTCTTAAAGACAAATTGTGGTTTATTCTTTTCCTCAGAAGATGGAGCTCATCTGGTTGTTTAAAATATTTTTGTATTTGTGCAGCTGAGGCAGAAAAGCAGGCAACAAAATAATTTTGTTCTTAATGGTAATGGCACAGCAGCTTTTCACTGATGTTTCTGTTACATTATATTTGTGCTCTGTGAAATCTTGATGTCTGAAGGCTGGACAGAAAAGAAACATGCACAGAAAGTTATTCTGAAGACCTTGTTTTAGTAGGTAACATGAACTTCTAAAATGAGAATTTATCAAATAAATATTTGTGGCAATTTATATCTGTAAAATTTTCAAACTATGATATTTGACAATTTATAAAATATCAGATATTTGCTTTGGCTTTTCCCATCTGTTTTTTTCTTTTGATTTAGAGCTATTCTTTGCAGAAGGACTACAGTGTCACGTTATTTTGACTATAGCTCACAATTTTTGGCAGCCTCTCAGATAAACAGAATATTTGTGGTTAATTGGTTGAACATGTTCAACAATTATAATTATATTAAAACTGTAATGTGTTTGAACATTTGCCCACTGCAGGCTGCTAATGTGTGCTAACTTAAATTTCTGTCTTTATGACTGGAGCGAGCTTGTAGCTGGTTTTATCTCTTCAAAGTTTAAAAGGCAGATGCATTAAAGCACATCTAATAACACCAGTCCATTTAAGAGTTTGCCACTGTGTTCAGTACAGAGGCCCATGTTTTTAAGGATTTATATTTCAGTCTTAACATTTTCTGTCATCCTGAAATTAGGTATTTAAACTTTAAGTATTACTGAAAATAAATATTACTTTATTTATTGGAGTCAGAATTATTTTTATTAAGTAAATTTTCAGGAACACTAGTTTGCCTTTCTATCAAAGACTTCAAAATTAAATGAAGAAATGGAAGTTTCTCCACTTCTACTATTTTAAGTCCAAACCACATGGTTTGTATTTGCTACTGCATTTTAAGGGAATGATGATAGGCTGAGTACATAGTGAATACAGAAGTTAGACTTTACATTCACAGAGTGCTAATAGAATTATGGGTGCAGTCTGAAGCATTTTTAGTGAATAATTCCCTATTTTTGTTTGGTTTGGTTTTTTTTAATCCTCCAAGCAGAAGTCACAGTCGTCTTGCTCAAGAATTGTTATTATTGTTTTGTAGGTAAATAGCGCTGCTTTTGAATTAAAAGCTTTGGCACTTGACTACCTGAAGAATCGCCGTTGTTTTGTGTGGGTGACACCCTGCAGCTCTAAAAAATAGAGGCAATTATGTTTGTAGCCCCTTGTTTTAATTGAGTGAAGCATAATTACTTCTCTTCTATAATGCTCCATGGACTAAAAGCTGCTCATGAGTGGCTCCCCAGGGACATGCAGCATAGCCTTTCCCAAGCACATAATTTTTTGGGGAAAATAGCTGAATGGAGGGGTCAGCCAGAGGCTGAAGCTCGCACAGCAGGAAGCAAGAAGCAGCACCAGCTCTGTCACTGATGATGCAATTGGCCTGCTCTGTTCTGTTCATTTCCAGTATTTTGTCTCTTGTGCCCACTGGTGTTGAGCTCCAACCTTGGCCTTCTCCTCTCCGCAGTTTTCCCACCTCAGTAGGTTCCCGTCCTCTTTCTGTGTAATATTATGAAGAGGTCTCTGTTCATGTGTTCACTTGTTCGTGTGTTCACTTGCTAACTATTTTCAAATATTTTGCCTGTGCTTTCTTTTTTAATTTAGATTTAGGGCATGGGATTCTTTTTTGTGTTTTTATCCTCAGAGAGCCTGCAGTTTTTCCCTTGAAAAATAAATGAATTTAATGCAGTAATTTAATGTTTCTGTTCCTGAGAGTATATATCTCTATAATAAATCTTCTCTTGCTCATGATGGTGGTAAAATGCTTTGAGAGATACTTTGAGAAAAAAG
>JAAGNO010001320.1:197204-213240 GCA_033439905.1 Ceryle rudis | reverse complement strand
TCAGTATTACCTGCAGTATAGCATGCTGAATAAATGGTGGGTTGTTCTCAAGTTTCTGTAGGTTAACTGAGGTCTCCTCAGATCTGGACTTTTCCTCTTCAGTCCCTGTAGTTTGACGGCAAGATGTGTTTGCATTGTGAAGACAGGCACCTGCTTTGCTGGGCAAAAGGGTTTTAAGATCATCCTACCAATTGGGAGCTGCACAGCTGGGAAGCCCACTGAGCCTAATGGAACTGTACCTGACTGCAACTAAGTGGTTTTGAGGGGAAAGCTGTTGATGGCGAGCTATGATGGAGATCATGAAATACCACCAACTGCTCTTTCCCAGTTAACCAAATCTTCCTTTGTTTGGTAGTATCTATTTTAATAGCATTAATTAAGTGCTCATAAACTGGCTACTTCTTGGAAAATTGGCCTGAAAGCCCCGAGGGAAGTCAATCTTGTAACAAACCTCTTTTTTCCTCTCCAAAGCAAAAATGGACCCTCTTGCAGAACTGAAATGGACAGTTGAGGGGGATGCTCATGGAGGCAGAATGGATGGTTAGCTCAAATATCAGTGTTGAGTTGTTCAGATACTGATTCTCCAACAGGATGGAAAAACATCTCTGTTAGTAGAACTCTGATGGAACAAAAGTTATGCAGATATTTTCCTTGACCTAATTAGCCTTAATTTTTTGTAAGATTTAATTCCTCATAATATCCAAAAATATGATGAGTGGCTATCAGAATATCACTGAACAAAATAATTCAGGATTACCTGTTCAAGTAGAATCTCTGTTGCATAAGTCTATACCAGTAAACGTTCTTTAGGATTTTTTTCTGGTTACGTTTTTTTTTTTTTGACTGCTCATATAAAAATGCAACTTTCTCTTATCGTTTTAATTTTCACTTTTCTTTCTGCATGGATCATTTATTTGTGAACTTATTATTTCAGTAAGGGCTCAAAGGTAATTTCATGGTTTGTAGGATTTGTATCTGAGGGTTTAATAAGGAAAACATATTGTTTTCTAACACATGAAGTAGACAATCTTTCATTGTATTTTTATTTTCCTTCTCTAATACTACATGTTTATCAAGTTCAGAGCCTAGAATACACCTAAGTATAGAATTATTCCTTTACTATACATGGGAAATACGAATTTTTGCAACTCAAAAACCAACACAGAGACTTAGGATGTAATTTTATTTTTATTGAATCTACATGATATTAATGAACTACACTTCTGTTTGTGCATTGTGCTATAGTATACATTTAAAAATACAATAACAGTATATTACTTTTCTGTGATTTAGATTAGGAATTAATGCATTCAAATGAATTTCAGAGCCTTGGGTATAATTCATACAGGATGCAAGTCCCTCTGTAGACCTCTCATGAACATTATAAGGTTCAATACAGTTTGCATGGTCAAGCAGATTAAAATTTGACCACCCCCTCTTTTTGCCATTTATTAAACTCCAGAATCTCCTTGAATGGTTTTTCTTCTCAATTATAGAAACTTGATTATTTGGTGTGGAAAAAAATTAACAAAAGACAAGGCTTCTGTTTGGTATGTGTCTCATTTTTAGCGTGAGTTTAAATTATGGCAGATGAAGTTGGAACTGAGGCTGCTAAATACCAAATTGCCTTTGACTCTTTTCTAGGTACATTTTCTGAGAAATTTCTCTTTTATCTAGTGCAGAGTTATCAATGCTCTTTCACTCCAAATCAGAGTTATTATCTACTGTTTAGATTGCTTTTGTTGTTGGCTTGCGCTTTCGATTTACAATTGTGTAAACTGGAGGATGCTTTCAGCATCAGTTTGATCTGTTGATGGATCAACAGCTTTGCTGGGCTGCCTCCTGAAGTACTGAAAATATATCTGACTCTATATTTTGGCAATTTTACATCCTGTGTTAATTATACCTCATAGCACAAAATCTATTAGCAATTTCCAAAAAATGTCTTATTCTTAGAAGGCTTTTGAGCACTTGTGACTGATTCTGGTGTGACGAAAGTGTCCTTTAAAATAGTTCTGAGTTCTGTGGTACAGCAGGAACTAATTCCTCTTCCTTTCAGCGAAGGTTTGAAAGAACTGTGCTCTTAAGTCCAAAAAATATAAAATTTGTCCAGTACTTTGAGCCATCTGACAGGGAAGCTTAAATACAGATTTTTACCCTGGAGAGGAGTAAGTATTGTAGTAAGTACTGATCAATCGTAATGCCCTTGTGTTGCTGATTTATCAAAAGGTCATTGAAGTGTTCAAAGATTTACAAAAGCAAGTATTGCATGCACTGGAATTGGTATCTCTATATGTCTGCTGTTCCATCACTTGCTGTGTTATTCTGCAAGTATTCTTACTGTAATGGAGATAAGTAAAACCCTCAGTAAACTGCCAGGCGAATCAGGCTGGGAAAATGCACATAGGCTATGCAAAGTTATTCAGTCTCTGTTAAGTAGGCTTATGGATGTGTGACATGGAGTAGACTATTTATGTTGTCAAGGGTTTTTTCCTGAACAAGTTCGTCTGGTTTGCAGGACCTAAATTCCCCGAAATGTCTTGAGACTGAAAGGTGTAGCTCTCCATTGTGCCAAACACATTGTGCCTTATTGCTGTTCTTTTTGCCTTTTTAACCTCCATTTAGTCTATATGATAAATGTTCTATGAATGCAAACTTCTCTTGGATTTCTTCAGTGACAATTGCACTGTGTGGTAGTGAACACCCTCTTTGCCCTTCCATGTAATATTTTCTTTTCAAACAGAATTGCATAGTTTCTTAAAATCTTGGGTGTGAAAAGTAGAAATAATAATGCGTGGCACTGAGATGTCCAAAGAAAGCATTCCAGAACTTAATTTTTTTAATATGCTGTTGTATATTGAATAAAAATTTATCTATGTCTGTGATTAGTCTTTAAATGTAGGTGATAGTCCTTATCTCTTGCTGGTTATAGAGTGTATTACATAGCAATATTACTTAAAGGGTAAGAATCCTAAAAGCTTATGAAGCTGAAGCTCCTTGTTACTGTTTTGCTTTTCCATGGAAAGAGGGGCTCTGTGGGTTTTCTAGCCATCCCAGAAGCCCAGAGATTAGAATCTGTTTTCATTTCTTCTTGTTGCCAGATGTGATTGATCACCCAAGGAGGAAAGGAGGAGCAGTAGACGTACAATGCTCATTCTGGGGAACTCTAGAAAGCTTTGTGCTTCATAGGAGATGTATTCTTCTCAGAGGACTTCTTGTTTGATTGGGTTTTGGGGTTTTTTTTAGGTTGCAGGCTCTCAGTTAGGTAGCTTTCATGATGATTTAGTGCTTATAAGACATCACTGAATATCAAGGAAGCCTTAATAAATCTGAATTGGTCTCAGTGTGGATGGAAATGAAGATGTGGTTTTATTTCATGTTGGGATGATAGAATGAATTATATCAGAAATCTGACTCCTAGAAGAACTGGGAATTCTTGAAAAACAGTGAAACAATACAACAGGCAGAAATGAACACTAAGATGCATCAAAAGTTTTTGCTGAGAAAAAGCAACATTGGCAATGTATTGTGTTAACATAATTGTAATAATACGTTATTTGGAAGCTACACCAGTGCTGCTGCCAGGGTGTAGCAAGAGCAGGGTTGCTCCAGGAGGGAGGATGAGCCAGAAGCCAAGGTCACTCACCAGTGCTCAGTCTTACAACATGTCCTAAGCAGGGTGGTAATAATGAGTTCCCTGGACAGTGCCAGAAAAGGTAAGAGAGTGATTCAGGTCCAGGATCCATCCAGGGTGTTTAGGCAGGAGCAGCAGAAGTTGGGGCTAAGAGTCAGGACTGGAGATGAGGCTTCAGCAGAGGTCCGAGGTGCTTAAGACAACAGGGCTCAAGTCAGGCACACATACAATATAGCTCAGGTAAAGACAGAAGAGTCAGACCATCAGGAGAGTGGATGTTGATCCTGGACCACAGAGAAGAGTTCCACAGGTAGACATTGCAGGGGAGGGTGCCCAGGGTAGTGAAGACTGTGGCAGATAGGTATGTCATCAGTGATCTGGTACTGAAAAAGAAGTTTCCAGTAAAAAGTAATTTTGAGATTCCTAGCTTCATAGAGGGGATAAATTCCAATATATTAACTTGCCGCTAATAGAATATTATTCTAGTTAGTCTCTCTGATTTCAGCATAATTCTTCTTTTCTGTCTGTACCCTCTCAGTATTAGTACTTTCACATGTATCACCCCATTTTTATGGGAAAATAATTTCTTTTATTGTAACTTTTAAATTTTATTTTTTCATTAAACTTGTTTTATTAAGAAACTCATTTTAGCCAGACCAGTGTAAATCCAGAGGAAGTGAATTTATACTCTTTTATACCACTAAGCATACTATGGCACACTCTTGAAAAAAAATCCAAACAAGTTGAAATTGGATAGTCAGCAGTCAAAGCCTCTTGTTAGAAAATTCTCGATCTGTAAGAGTGCTATTGATAAAGGAGGAAAAAACCTCAAAATTGATTTGTTATCAGCTCAATACAGTTTGTCTGAACACTGAACTTGCTTTTTTGTTCTTCCATATGATAAAGGTATTTGCCTATGTTGTAAAATCTGAGCTGAGATAAGCTTGTGTACAAGCAGAATGTAGGACTGGTAATCAGGATTTCCAGAATTTTAACTCGTTTCTGTCACTAAAAGTGCTTGTGGCCTTAGGCAACCTCTTAGGTCTCATTTGTAAAGAAAGCTGAATTCCCTTAGCAGTTTATTTAACAGTCACTAGGAATTCAGCATCTTAAGAGATGGGATCTTTTAATATTTATATATTTTGTTTCCATAATACTAAATTGAGAAAATGATAGTCTCTTTTGGACAGTCCATTTATGCCAGACCAGGGTCCTTATTACAGGCTGTGTAGTTGCAATGAACATCCTACGCCAGGCATGCAAATTGGGAATTAATAGAGACTGAAAATTTGGAAAATTCCAGGCTCTATTTTTTTCCATTGTGCTGATTTATATACTTACTTGAATTACTTAATTTGCTATACTTAATTTATCACTTTTTCATGCTTTGACAGTAAATGTTTGTAAAACAGTTAAATACATTTTTATTGCAAAGGCTGAAGTAGTAGAAGCAGAATTCTTACTTCTTATTTCTATGGTATTTTTCAGACTGCCTCTGAGTGACTGAAAAATGTGGTGTGATACCTTCCTTTTTTTTACATAATTGCTTACAAATTTTGTTGTAATTCTACTAATCCATGCTTTCAGCTGGAAAACTGTTGCATGCACCGTCTCATTTAATCTAAATGTGATAGTCTTTTGCTTTTTATATAGTCATTGGCCATTGACATAGGAAATCTATTGCTCTAGCAGTGTTTTTTCTGTTCTGAGAGAGCTGGTGGATCTTTTCGACATGTAGTAAGGCAGTTAGTTCCCTATCTACTGAGCTGGTCCCTGTGATGGGGGTGCTAAGCTTGCCCCAGTAATTAGCTTTCCCTTTTACCAGTAGTTTCTCTTATCTATAGGAACATGGAGAATTCATCTTCCCTGTTCCTTCCCTTCTTATGCCGATAAAAAAGCAGCTTTCCATGTAATTCCTTTTGCAGTGAATGGTCACACAAGTGGAATATTTTACACACTGCATAACTGACTTGTCTGGGAATACCCAGAAAAAGAGTGGCTCCTGTTGCCCACAGTTAAGTATCTACTTAGCTGGATCTCAATGCCTATTTACTTGAGCGGTCTTGAGAGGGAGGGAAGAACAATAAATATTTTTCTTACTGTGCTTGCAAACAGTTAGTGCATAGTCTGTAGATTTCTTTAGTATTTATTGCCATGTTTTCTCAGTGTTTCCATTTAGAAGTTCCGAGCACTTTTAGAGCAGAAAGAAAAATGTGTTTTACCAGCTAACTAGTGAATGCACAGTGTGTACACATTCTTTGCCTGCTTTGTTTATTCTTCCTAAGATGTAATTTAGGTTTGGTTTTTTTTTATTTCTCTTGCATTATTTCCTGCCTGTGCCTCAGAAGGTGTAAGACCAGCAGGGATGAAGGGAGGTTGCCTATTTATGACCACAGATAACTTGTTTGAAGTCTTATCAGTTATAACATTTAACAATGCAAGACCGTTTGTTTTTCCCCCTGTTGTTTGTTTTTAAGCAAATAATTTAAAATTGAGTTGTGTTTTATTTATGTATTTATTTAAATTCTTTGATCTACTTTTTGCGTATAGTAGCATTTGGTTAGTTTATACCATAAATGATCTAGTTTGTATTTTCCTTCAACTCTATAAATCACACTATTCTTTTCTGCTGGTAACAAAGTTTGCTATTTGCCCTTCTGAAAAAATAGGTTTTAAGGTTTGTTTTTTTTTTTCTTCCTTCTAGCCAAATAAGTACAAAGGGGGATAATAACACAGGAATTGTGACTGGATTTATGGCTTCTTGGAGGCAGGTTTTATTCCTCTATGTGTTGCTACTTTAGCTTTTAATGAACTTATTTCATTCATCTCTGCCATGACTTTTCTACCTCTATGCTTAATGTGTATAGATTGTTTTTTAGATGTTCTACCTAAATTTATTTAAATTTTGAAATCTTTTGAAGCAAGTAGCTAGAAAAATGAGAAACAATTTGTAAATGCATTAGGTATATGTCACATGCCATATTCACAGTGATAGCTGAGCAGTGAAGAGTAGGCTTAAGTCCATTTTTTTTCCCTAAATTTCTTTGAATGGGTAAAATTCCTATGCCCACACTATTAGTTTCTGTATTTCTGTGTGCTTTGATCAGGTTTTTGATTTCCAAGTTAAAGTTACCTGACCTTAATCCTTGTCATTGCTTAAGCTGTGGCCACAACGTACAGTTCAGGTTCTGGAAAGGAAGTTTGTACATTTGTGGACTACTGGTCTTAAAAGCAGGAAACCAATTTTATATCCTTTACATGATAGATACTGAATCAATAAAGCTTCAACCTAAGGTTACACTTGATGTCTTTAGTGAGAAGACAATAAATCATGTTATGTGCCTACAGGTATATTGACTCAATTTCTCTGGGTTGCCTATGCAAAACTGAAGGTGACTGAAACTAAATCTAGAATAAAAGTCTTATAATGGCTGGTATAAAACCATTTTATTTGCTTTTTATGATTTGAGATTTTAGTATTAAAAAAAATATACAACATTGGAGTAAAATTGAAAATTCATCAGGTCCTGTCCCCTGTCTCAAATGATGGTCAATAGCAGATGGTTAAAGAGGTAGAGTAAGTAACAGAATATGTACAGAATAATTTTTCCCTTGGTATATACCCTTCTGGTCTTTAACAGTTAGCAGTTTAAGCAATTTCAGAGATGGAAATTGCACCCACTTAAATAATTTAATATGCATCGGTGCATTCGACTTATGTAAACTTATATTATTTCTTATTTTCAACCTGTTTATGTTTTTGCTTTCCCATTGGAGTTTAGCACATACATTTTGGGGAGAAAGAATCTGATGCATGTTGGATTGGGCTGGTAAAGAAAATAGTCCATTTGTGCTTTATTTCTTTTTTACTACTTTCTGACGATTAAATGTTTGATGATTGTCACTCTTTTTGTGTCTTGACTAAGTTCCGTGTGAGTGTGTGTAGATATACCAACACAGGGCATTTTTATTACCATCTGCTGGCTTGAAACAAGGAACATCTGAGAATGAAGATGGGGTTATTGATACAGCAGGTCTATCAGTAATAATTTTTTTCTTGAAATGTTCATATCTCAACACAAAAGAAGCAATCAGTATGGGTAAACAAATTGAATTCACTCCAGAAAAGAATTAACTATAGATGCTGTATCACTAAGAATAAGCACATGTAAGTGAGGAAGGTTTTATAATGCTGCACTGCATTTCTGAGAATAATTTCCTTGTTGTTTTAATACTGGCTATTCTTCTTGGTAACTGGACTTGACACAGCCTGGACAACAGCCTGGTATATAGGAGTTACTGGATTACAGATTGAAAAACCAGTTTAACTTGTAATACATGTAAAAATGCATGGAGGATGTGGAGGTGGATCAGAAACCCCCTTTCAACCCTGTTTAGATAATGAAGCATAACAGATTATATTTTCTTAACTACAAGATAACTTTGGCATACATCTTATTCTCATGCTGAGAATTAGACAGAAGCCAGTTACACAGATGAATCTGGAAAGCACATGTGTGGGGAAAGGCATTTGTTGCTTCCCCCCATGCCCCTCTAAAAGCCTCATTGTACCCTCAAAGCTGGAATTTGTGCAAGAATATGTTCTGAAGGAGAAACCACACGTTCAAGTGTTACGCTTGCAGACAATTTTACATCTGAACTGGAATGAAAAGGAACCTGTCTTTTCTTTCCAAATGAGCACAGTAGTGTTTTGTGGCTTTGTGGAGGATTCTTTACTTACACTGTAAGTGTCAAACTATGGTGCTTTGTTAGAATTTTCTGCAAAATCTTTCTCCTTTTTTTACTGCACCTCTCCAAAACACACTCTTTTTATTATATAGTCATTATGTATTATTCATTTAAATATTGTAATTAATAACTCTTTTCATACAAGCGATTTCTGACTCATTAGGTCTAGTTGTTCACTGTGGGTACTCAACAGTAAAGGTTATGAAGGACATACATTACAGGTCTGAGGAGATCACTGATTATTATTACTTTTATTATTACTTTTATCTGTGAAATTCTGAGGTGCGTCTAGGTAGCCTTGCTCTCTGTTTTAGTCTAACATCAGGCTTTTTTTTTTATGCTAAATTTACAGTAGAGTTTGCAAATGCTATTTGCCCTCATGTATGGGTCCTGTGAACCATTTAAACTTCTCATAACTTACTCTGTTAGAATATATTTTGTGTTGCTTATTGTTGTTTATCTGGCTGGTTAGAGCAATTTTGGGATGAAAGGAAAGTAAGATTTTTCAAGCACTTTCTATCACAGAATCCATGAAGACGTTGCTCTTCAACATTTTAAATGATGGAGCATTTCAGAACAGTGGAATGATGAGGGGATGTGTTTACCCCACCTGCCCTGTTACCTGCTCTTCAGAATTGCTTTTTTCTTTCTACAAGTGCTCATGTGATGTCCATCAACTCTTTCTCTGGACCACAGCTGCTAGCTTGACAATAGTTAGGTATGACTTTAAAGGGATGTGAAAATCTAGTTAAAAAGAGTAGTGGCTAAATCTAATGTAAGTTAGAAATTGTGTAGCAAGTTACAAGTTGTATAGGTTATAATAACATATGAATAACTATAATAAAAGCTGTGTATAAATAAGATTCTCGGTACCGGTGTATATTTAATTCATGTACTATGGTCATTCAGGGACTGTTTTCTGCCTGTAAAAATGTTATAAGTAGAGTTTCATCATTGAAAACTTTATGACATTAAGATTTTTAGTTAGAAAATTGAAACTAAGTTACCATTTTTCTAAATTGAATATGCCACTATCTTAGATGTCCTAGCCTTTCTGACCTGGCCTTGCATGATGCTTCTTGACTTCCTGTCCTGCTGTCATTTTCTTTCATACTGGTCTAGCACTTAGTCTCACTGGAATCAATAAGATTACTTACATGCAAGTGTTGAATAAATAATTGATTAAGGAGGTACTACACTAGGTCAATCTTTGCCTAGTAAAGGTAGCCCAGATAACTGTTTTTTTAAATTTCTGTTCTTTCCTTCTACTGATTAGCCCTCACTTCTTCCACTGAAAAAGCAGAGAATTGTATCTATCAGATAGCCTGGCTGATTTGAGCTGGAATATTCCTAAACTGATGATACCACTCAGTGTGTGCAACAATTGGGAGAAACGAGTATCCTGCAAAAATACATAGTTCAAACCAAACAGCTTGCTAGTATTTCTGTCTGTTTCCCTTTTGAAAATTTTAACCTGCTCAGTTTTAAAAACTGTAATCTAGAATGGCAAAGCACATTTGGATATCAGTCACCAACCCTGATTACTGTGCTCATCAAGTCTCGTGAAATATTTAAATAATTTGGTGCTACAGGAAAGCTACATAGAAAATGACAGATAAAGTGGTATCTATTGACAGGAATAGTCCCAGTGAAGCTAGCCTGACTGCTTGGCTAGGTTTTGTGTATTTACACTTATATATAGTATTGCAGTAAAAATAGAAACATTTCTTGACATCCATTGTGTATTCTGACATCTGAAATTGAAAGAGGCACTCCTAAGTTTTCTGCACATCTCCTCAACACAAAGGTTTTATTATAGCACCTACTATATTATGTTAGTAGTTAAACTGTGGTGAACTTTCTAAAGTGGGAATGCAGTTACACTGAAGACAGATGTACATATTCTGTAAGTCAGAAAATAAGATATCCCAGGCAGATAGATACCTGATGACTGCCCATTGCAGTCACTCTGCCAATGTGATTAACCTTTTTATCTTCAATTACATTCCTAAGTGATACAACTTGTTCCAGTAAAATAGTGTGCAAATCCAGTCTTGTCCAATGTTTCCACAAATACACTGACTCACTGCTTTGGTTTATGAAATCCTTTCCATTGTCATGGTTCAGTGGGCAAGAGAGATGAGGTAATTATGAAGGAGTTTGCCCATTGGTTTCTCTCTAGTGCATAGCTGCAGTTGTTGCTGTTAGTTCACTACTTTCATATACCGAATTATCAAAAAAGCAAGGAAAAAAGGTTCAAATATCTTTATCAGAAAATATGTTGAAGCTCCAGAAGTTACAACTGCATTTTGTCATCCTACGTGTTGCCACATTTGTTTTGAAGTAATATTTCATTACTATTGTATGATTAAATATTGAGAGTATTGCTTTTCCAATTGTTCTAGTGCAGTATTTAATGAGCGCAATTAAATGGAAAAATTGCCTTTTTAACTGATGATAGTCTATTACTGTCTCTGTCTGTTCAGAACAGAAAAGAACTGAATTATTAGAATGACAAATGAGTCAAAGTTACCACGGTGATGGAGAGGTGTGATTCCCCTCCACATAATCTTCAATTAGTGTTCTTTGTAAGAGGATGTTTTTCAAAAGGGTAATAGAGAAGTAATGAGATCAGAAGGAGGTCAAACCCAGCCTTCTTCGTTTGGCAGCTTGATTAATTTATTTCTTCTTCTTGCAGATTGCTCTAAGGGGCTTTTGTCACCCAGTGTTTTCCATGGGACTCTAGTCAAAGTAACTGCTTATATTAGCCTTTTGTATATCATCCACTTAGAACTGAAGTTTTTTGAATGATTCAGATTTGATCTTTAGTAGAAGCACTCATTGATAGTTTTGGAAAGGAATTTCTTTTGGAAGAAACAATACTTAACACTTCCATGTGTATTGTTTTGGAGAAGTCAATTGGTTGGACATCGTACTGTGATGCAATGCAGGTCACATTTTTTTGATATGCTTTATATTTAAGTCAAAGGAGAGGGAGGATCCAAGAATACGAAGTTGCAGTGAAGGTGGATTTTCCACAATATCTTCATGTATGTGACATATGTAGTATTGTATGCATCCTTTGGGCATTCTTTCGTGGCCTTTACTCTTTCTTACCACTTGTTTAGAAAGTTTTCCTTCAAGGAGTAATGTGCTATTTCATAATGGTGGTCATAAACCTGAGCAGCTGTAGGTCCATTCAGGCTCCATGCAGCTTGTTAATTCTAGTAGTACCCTATGATAGGAGTACAGTGTTACACCCCTCTTTAGTTTATTCTCTGTAGTAAATCACCTCTTTTAAAATAATCAAAATACATTTTCTACAAAACTGAAATGCCAGTAGCATTTTCTCAATGTTTTCTTCAGGTTTACTTATTTGTGCACTGATCAGTTCTTCTTTGCTGATAGCTGAATATATTTCTATAATTTCAGTTTTGATATAAATTCAGTTATTCTATGTAAAGTAATGTCTCAGTAGAAGAACAGTAGATGTTAATGTAATATGACATTCTCTTGCTAGCACCTATGACAGCAATAATTGCATGATATCCAAGACTTAAATATGTCTAGGTTATCTTGGTTTATGCTCAAGATACTCATGCGACTTTTATTTTTGGCTTTTGTGAGGGTGACATTGTCTGTCAATTTTGTAACTTTCTCATGCAGTCTTTGCACCAGTCATTTAACAGATATTCAGAATTATCTCTTGAAAATGTTTTGCCAGTAAAGAGAGATACTTGGTTCAAATAGGTAATGAAATTATTTAATTGTACTGATGATATAACCCTTTTTTAGCTACAGGGCTATGCAGGCTTCTGAACAACAAGTTAAATAGACTAGCTCTTCAAATCAGCCGAATAAAAGAATATTTGGATAATATGATACAGGACATGACCTGAACTACTGGCCTAAATTCATCACTGGTACAAGCCCTTTGAGTAATGCCAGCAATGAATGTGGCCCATTCTCTATGCCCCATTAGGTATGACACATACCTCTCCATGGCTGCTGAACACCATTGCATCCCAGGCAATTGGATGGATGTCTTTTTAAGAGAGTGTGTGGATGGCTGCTTAGCACAAGGAATGGGCGTTCACGTGGTTGTATTTCCTTCTCTGCCACAAAAACATTACGGGACTTCACCTTGGGATGTGGCCTCTCTATGCCTGTGTTTTCCCATCTGTTAAACAGCAATCACAGTCCTTGCTAAAAACTATTATTATGCTAGATCAATGTTTGTAGGAGGAATGTATAAACACTAGGGCCTCCCATCTATGGATGGTACATCTCATTATACTTGAACAGTTGTCAAACTCTTGAGGGCTTGTGGTTATTAAGAGGTAAAACAATTCTTGAAGGCTCCCCCCAAAACTGATGCATACACAAAAAACAACGGAAAACCATCCTTTCTCCTGTGTTCCTTTCTTGCCCCTTTTATGTAAAGTTTTCTTCTTTCTTCTTCAAGTGAGTTAGATTTTAAGGAGTTTAGTAGTTCCTGCTATCAAAATAGGAAGTGAATTAATAAAATTCTTAGGTAAATTATGGAACAAATTTATGTCATGATTCATGAAATCATCTTGCCAGGCAGCAGAAGGAGAGGATTTCTGAGGTGGACACAGGACCTCCTCGGCCAGCCTGGAGACTTGGCTAGTGCAGTGCAGGGTGCCTTGGGTATTTTCACGTGGAGTTTGTCCTGCTTTCTGTCACAGCAGGAACATATTTCTCTTTCAGAATTTCTCTGGGGCTGCTAAGCCTTTTGAAATGGAGTTTATACCAAGCGGTAAAGCAGACCATGAGTCTCTGTGAAATGCAGACAGTTTTGTCTATTCTGTCAATTTTTTTTGGTACATGAGAGCTGCTTGTGTAAGTACTCAGTGCAGGGGGTCATGTTTGCTAAAGTAAATGACATGATACATGGTACACATATCTGTGAAGAAGTATTACTATCTATTGTGGGTATTAGTGGAATTAGACCTTGACTGGGTAAAATTTGTGTGTAAGTGAACTGTAAAATTATGAGTGGGCAAAGTAAGTTTGACTTCAGTTAAAACTGTTCATTTGTTTTGACCATGTCTCTGAAAACTAGATTTTAGGAAATGTTCATCTCTCCAAGATGTTTTCATCTGCCCAGTATCATGTTTTCAATTAATTATTTTAAATTTATGACACCTCTGATTGTTTGCCAATGTGTTTATATGTATTAAAAAGCAATGTGACTTCTCTAGAAAGTGTAAGCCAAGAGTTATTTATGAGGAATAGAATGAAATACCAAGTTCATCTATATTGTCTATTTAGAGAGCAGTTATTGCAGATAAAAAGGTTAAGTACCAGAGTGTCTTCTGATTGCAACATTTATAATCACAGTATACAGATGGAAGAGAATTTTGTGATTTTCTCCGTTTTTAGGTGCTGTCCATTTGGGGGCACTTTTATATACATACACACACATATATATGTGTATAAATAAACATGTCTCCTACTTATCAAACTTCTCTCAGAACAGAAAGAGTAAAATTAGATTTTTGTAACCCAGAGTGATGTGCATGTTCATATTTTCAACGTATGGTAAAGTAATCTTTCAATTTTATTTTTTAACAGTATTCTATAATATAAATAATCTAGTCTTTTCTTCTGCAGACTGTTTAATACAGACAGGTTGAAGTTGCCTCCAAAGATTGGCGTCAAATTGAGGAAACAATTCATGTAGTAAATAAGATAATTTGTTTCCACCCAAAAAGATTAAAATATAGATTTTTTTTTTTTAAATTTATTATTTTTTTTACCCCCTGTGATTTGACACATACAGTGCCTGCATCTCCATGGTTCTGAATGCATTTGGGAATTAAGTGCTTCTACATGGATTTCTGTTCTTCATTTTCTGCACTGCACTTTTAACTTGAATTTCCTGAATTTTAATTAATATAGTCAATGAAGATCTTTATATATTTCCAAGATATTAGTAAGTGTTTATGTAATTTCAAAATGTGATGGGAAAATGATGCTCCTTATGAAAACAGAGTTAGTAAAAATAAACTACAAGTCCTACAGTTTGAGTATTACTGTACATAAAAAAGCAGAGAAAGATGTGATTTGACTTCTTTTTTTCTGTGCCACGTTTAATTCAGGAATATAGCTTTCTTTGTGCTTGTCATTTTTGTGCCTTTATAAAATCTGTTGTCCTAATTGTTCTTCAGATGGTCTTTCAGAACATTGGTCTTGCTTCTTATAGTTAAAATAGTAATTATTAAACAAGTTTATGAGAAAATTCTGTTTGAAGGCAGTGGAACAGATGTTGTGAAGCAAGAGGTTTTTATTTTTTTATTATATTTTTCTTTTGGCCTGTGTTGGTCTCTGCAGATATATTGTCTCAGAATACTGTATGGAATGTGATCTGTTAAGATTATCTCCCTTAAGCCCTGTCTATGAAGGGAAGACATACCAAGTAGCTATAAACTATCTGAAAGCATGTGAACTCTCACTTTTATTCCAGTGTAAGACTGCCTTTTGTCAAACCGTGGATGTATAAACACACTGACATATTGCAAAGAAAATAGATCCAGTCCTAAAAAGTTGTAAGCTCCAAAAGCATGGCTTTTGCAAATTTACCCTTGGATGGCTGTGGGTAACATTCATCAGCCTTGCCCAAGCCTGCTTTTCATTGCACAGTCCACATGTTTTTCACTCTTCAGATGCACAGTCTTCATATTGTACGTAGATGCTGTGGTGCAAGTTGATCCAGGCATGTGCCTGAGGTGTTCACCTCAGTCTGCTTTGATGGTCAGAATGGGTTCAGTGTAAGTATACTGCAGTTTCAAGTACTTCTCAGATTGTATTACGGTTTGGAGAAGTCTACATTACATCTCAGAAATCACTGTGGACTGTCTTAACCATCAAAAATAAAGAAAACCCCAAAAGTTTATTTTCTCTGTATCCTGAAGACGAATGTGTTGGCTAAACTTCCTACATGATCTTGGCTCCTTCATAATGCAATATTAAGTGCATAATGTCTTCTTATCTATTTTTGTGCAAAATCCATTCCAGATTATTGGCCTCTATATAAATAAACTTGTTTGCTTTTAAGGTTTGCTTTGTTGTTGTTGATATCCAATTGACATTAACTTCTAGAGACTGATCAGTTCCTGAATACACAGGCCATTCTGTTCTTTTTAAGGCACAAGAATTTTTGTTCACAAAACCTATTTGTCCAGACTCTCTGCACACACATTTTGTCCATAGATATGAATTTCTGAATGCTTTTTAGCCTCTAGCATTAGCAGTTGTGTGCTAAAAGTCTTCATGAACAGAATCTTGCACTGCAGAAGTGAAGACCAGAATATAACCATAGTTGAAAATCACACAATACAGCTGGAAGTTGAAATATCTTCTCAAAAATTAGCATGTTAGAAAGACTAGACTAGTTTTTAAACAAATGCATGCAACAGATGAACTTTTTCTGAGACTCAGTGAAGACAGTGACAATTAGATAACAATCTTGTTTTCTCTTACACCCCCCCCCCCCCCCCCCAGTCCTCCGGGGAAGGGGGGGGGGGGGGGGGGGGCAGATGGAATTCCCACCGTCCTTCCAAATCCCCTTACTCAAATTTTGCAGAAGTAGGTTTTTTTAATCTAGTATTTTAAATCATATTTCAGCTC